>OVBE01003661.1:0-26146 GCA_900406425.1 Iberis pinnata
AACGAACACAATTTTAATCGCTGCCGCTAGCGACTGGCAAACGAACAGGGCCATAGTCATTCTAAATTGAGACGATTTGAGTCTGACTAATCCAAAGCATCTCCACTTCAAGAATAATGGCATTGTTAACCAAGAACCCTTTGGTACGGTCGTAAAGTTCCTTATTAGATATTAAATTTGATGTGCCATAACCTTTGCCACCAGCTGCTTCAAAAAAGTTCTTAACTACAAGACAGAAAATGTTTGATATAACAAATAATAGTGATCCAAAATTGAAAACTAAAATATATTGCATTTGCTTGTTCTATACCATGGTACTCAACATGGTTCAAGTTTCGTTGGTTCAATATTCTAAGTTTGAAGCTTGCATAATTTCCAGCGACAATATTGTTTGACAAAGGAGCAATAAATAAGGAAAGTCCGTTTTCATCTTTGCCTCCTTTTATACCCACACTAAGTATCCTACATTACACATAGGAAAATACATTAAAAGGAGTAACCTTTATTTTGGTAAATACCAAAATAAATGTTTAAAGAGATTTTAGTTAAGATTTTTAATAGATTGTGTGTATATTTAATTGTTAATGTAGCATTTATTTTATTTGAAATAAATGATAGAATATATTAATATTAACTAATGACATATCATGTAAATTATTACAAACTAAAGGTTTTTGAAAATTGTCTTCCCTTTCAATATATATATATATATGAAATTTTGAGATGAAAATGGTTTCCTATTTATATTGGAAAAATAAAGATTTTCTTTTTACAACCATATTTATTTTAAAATGTTTAGATTATTCTTTTAAAATATAGTGTTTTATTTTTATTTTATTTTATTTTATTTTAATACAATCATAACGAGTGTTTGGATAAAAAGACAATGTGAGTGGTAATACATGTAATTAGTTATCAAACTAAAATGATTTTTTTATAAAAAATATAGGATATTAACGTTAAACCCAAAACCAAACTCCAACTCTTTTAAAAGTCAATCTAAAAAAAAGAAATTGTATTCTCAAACCTTTAAAACTAATTTTTGGTATTATAAAAGAAAACATTTCAGTGATTTTTATACAATTGAGATTTGAGAATGTATAGTATATTTATTCCAAAAACTAATTTTAATGGTATTTTGATAGAATTCATCATCAAATAAACAATCGAGCTAATGGTTGAACCTTATTGATATAGGAAGTGGAGTATATATGAAAACTCACCAATATCTCTCGCCAAGGAGGAACCTTTCGGACTGAGCAACTTGCTTAATAAGTTGTGAGAAATATAAGATCTTCCAAGTGAATTTGTTATTGGGAGGGTTTTTTAATAACGTGACTGTCTCCACAATAGGACTTATAAGACTTAAGATCTCAACGCCAAACATACAAGTGCCATTGACTATAAAACCATTCTTTTGATCATTTAACGTTGAGAGTTTTATCAGTTTAGCTATACCAAACTCTTTCTTAGCTTCACTATAATGCTTCACAATCCCATCTGCCAAAGAAAAAACAAGTGAAAAAATTCAAGTCTTTAATGAAAAACATATCAGATTTATTACTTAGAGAATAACTAGCAAGTAGCCTAAAAGTAGTGGTTGTCATCTCTATTGTCTTATTACCAGACTCAAAATCCAACCTTACTCGCTATGCTAATGAAATTATCCGTATTGGAGTTTGTTCATGAATCAAGATTAGCTTAAGTCTCATAATAAAGCTTTAGACTGAAGTAAGGCTAAGTTTGTTAGGCTGTGACTCCAAGATGTCTAACGGCTATATATTTTGAAGACTTGGAAAGGGTCTGCGTTATGCAGAAGGTTCCCAAAAGGATCAAGACAAGTGAAAAGGTAAATACATTGAAGTACACTCTATTCTCATCAACTCTCAAAACAAAGCAAGCTTTCAACTCATAGGGAAGGCAAGATGCAGGCCTGCTTTAGCCGCCTTCCATCTCAACCAAGAAAGTACACAAGTAACCAAGGTTAAGTGAAGAATCAACCTAGAGTGCGGTTAAGTGAGCTTGAGTTGTTCTGTTTCTGATATAAAAGAATTGAATGGTATGTGTTGTAAAGTGTAGTGTGAAGATAAAAGAAAAACATAGAGAGAACAGATAATGTGTAAAGGATCAAAGGGCTGTTTTAGCCAAGTTCTTAGTGGATTTTCCGGAGCCTTCTCCGGTGAGATGTAGGTCCCCATTCCAAGGGACTGAACTCGTTAAATCTCCTGTCTTATTTATATTTTCTGCACTTTATTTTCAGCTTCACGCGAGAGTATTTATAAGATAAGAGAGTTGTGAGAGTTCTTGACAAGTTTGGAGTGTTAAAGATTGAGTCTTGCCTCACAATCTAAGTTCTTGAGAGTAAAACAAAGGAGTTGAATCCTAACAATCCCTATAACAGGGTTTGAGTTCCTAGACCGGCTTGTTGTAGTCTAGATTAATGTGACAAAAAAACAGAAGATACAAATGATGT
Organism: Iberis pinnata; assembly: GCA_900406425.1. Lineage (NCBI taxonomy): Eukaryota > Viridiplantae > Streptophyta > Magnoliopsida > Brassicales > Brassicaceae > Iberis > Iberis pinnata. The sequence continues at coordinate 2,474 of OVBE01003661.1, forward strand.
CTTTATCTAACCTTGTACTGTCAAATACTTCTTCTGGTTCTGATCAAAAACAAAGAACTTCAAATCCACTTGAAGCTCCCAATTCTTAGGAAGATCAGAAACTGAAGTTTCGAGTCTTGTATAGATTGAAATGTGATCTTCCACACCTTCTTTTTGGTTGCCATTACGGTACAAGATCAGTCTCCTGTTTATTTACTTTATGTTAGGAAAAATAAACACTTACTTTTTTTTTTTTATAGCTAGATAGGTAGATTCCTTAGAATTTGCTCATAAATTCGTGAATTTATATAAATATATAGACAACTGGCATACGAATAGGGGAAATAAACTATTACTCCACCTTTTTCAAAATATATAAAATATAAATTCTTATATGTAAAATCACAAAAACTAAGAAAATTGATAGACCTTTTTAAACCATGTCATGTAATATACAATTCAGTCACTTTATAATATACTTCCTCCGTTTCAGATTAGTTGTCATTCTGGAAAAAAAATTTCGTTTCAAAATATATGTCGTTTTAGGTTTTCAATGCATAAATTAAATGAATTTGACTTTTTAGCCAATAGAATAATTGCATGAGTTTTTTCTATTGGTTGATTTAGAATATTTAATGGTATTTTTATAGAAAATAGAGATTTCTTAATTTGTCTGCAAAACTCTAAAACGACAAGTAATTCGAAACATAGAGAGTAATCCAGTTGTAAAATAACTATTAGATGTAAAAATCGCATAGAATTATAGAAATTTTTTATATTTTTGAAATCAAAATAAAATTTCTAGAAAAGTTATATTTTAAAACAAAGAGAATACATTTCAAAAGTTTTCTTTATAGACGTACCATTGATACCCAGAAGCAACAAAAACAGCTGATTCATAAGGGGTACGAATAATTGATCCATTTAACTTCGAGTATCCCACTAGCTTCAACAAGTAGCTTGTTGGTGCTTCATTTCTCCAAGTTCTTGTGATTCCTAAAACCAAAAGATCCATTTGATACTATATATATGTATAATAATTTCACACAAGAAGAAACAGATATTTTTGAATGAAAATACCCATGTCCATTGAAGAAGAAAAAAGATAATGAGAATTCTTTATCCATCAAATATTCTTGTTTGTGTAAAAAAAATATATATATGATCGGTTGCTTCATTTCGCAGGTCTTTGTTTTTATTACAAACTTTCGTCAAATTGTTTTAAAAAAATGACGAAAATTGTTTTTATATTAAGCATTCTTGTTTATGCGAATAAAGAAATGTGACCAGAGACAAATATATATTAAAGTCAATGCGAGTCTACTCTTGTTTGATTGGTTGTTTATCATATATGTCTTGCTTATATTATTAGTTTCCGTGTAAAAGTTCAATTAAAGACATACAAAGTCTTTTGGGAGATTCTTAACAGATAATTTTTCAGTAAATGCCTCAATTAGTTATAATTGGCTAAGAAAATACACTAGTTTTTCTCCAAATAAATAATAAATTATTTAAAATTAATATTTTAATATACAAACTTTCAAAACTCATAGATTTTATAAAGAAATGTGCCAACGAATTCATGGCCATCAGAACATATATAATAGACTCGAATGAGACTTTTTACAACCAATGATGGAATGAAAGGGATTTCACCCCCAATGGATCAAGTGGGTTATGCATTGTCTTCAATCAGTTTCTTATTCGATACTCATCAACGGAAGCCTCTAACTTCTTTTTTCCACCAGACGGAGGATTACGTCAAAAAGATCCTTTATCACCGTATTTGTTTATCTTAGCCAGCGATGTCCTTAGTTTGCTAATTTTTGATGTGCAGCAGTTTAGTCATGTCTAATGTTTTCGAATTAGCCACAAAAGTCCTCCGATTACACATAATTTGTTTGCAGACGATTCCTTATTCTTTATAAGGGCAGATATTCATAATTGCTCTTCACTTTTTCATATCTTTTGCACCTATGAGCAAGTATCAGGGCAGGTCATCAATCTCAACAAGTCTTTCATTACATTGGGGTCTAACGTGTTTGCGCATACGAGACAAAACATTTAGTTACAACTGGGAATATCCAATATCGGTGGAGGAGACAAATATTTATGCTTAACGGAGCAACTTTCACAAAAAAAGAAAGAAATGTTTCAATACATCTCTACTAAATTTCATCGCAAATTGTCTAGTTTGCAATCTCGATTTTTGTCTCACGCCAGCAAAGAGACACTTATTAAGAGCATTGCGTTTTCCATGCCGATTTATTTAATGAGCTATTTTCAATTACCACTGAAGATATGTACAGACATAAATTCAATGTTATCTCGCTTCAGGTGGGGATCTACAAATTTTAATAAGAAGATGTCTTGGTTCTCAAGAAAGTGTCTATCTCAATCAAAATAAAGTGGAGGACTAGGTTTTCGAGATTTGCATGGGTTTAATAAGGCTATGCTTGCAAGTCAGGTTTGGAAGATTCATTCTCGGCCTCACTGTTTACTTTTGAAAGTCCTCACTGTTTAAAGTCCTCAAGCACTGCTACTTCAAACGAGGCTCTATTCTAGAAGCATATACTCCTGTCACATCCTCTTATGGCTGGAAATCTTTAATGTTTGGAGCAGGACTTTTGCGTGATGGATTACAAATACGTATTGGCAATGGCGAATCAACCCTTATCTCCGATCCTAATTGGCTCCCATGCTTGCCACGAATAAGTCCTTTGAAGACCTCTGATTTTGTCTCATCTCTTAGAGTGAATGTGCTATTGACCATGGATGGTCATCTTCGTTGGAATAATGATGCTTGAACGCACATATTGATGTCCAAGATCATCATCTCATACGCCATATTTTTCTTCCCCATCGTTCATCTCCTAACACCTATTACTGGCGATTTAGCAGAGATGGACTGTACTCGGTCAAATTCGGTTATCAAGCATCCTTTTCTTTGTTTCCCTAATCAGAATAATGATGATGTCTGCATGCTATTGAATTCATACCTGTCCACCCATATCTGGAAATCAAAGCTTCACCCTAAACTACAACATTTAATATGGAGACTTGGAAGTCAATCTTTAGCCACTTGTGGTAACCTGATATGAGGCCATGTGCCAGCGTCTCTTATATGTCCTTGTTGTTGTTGTGATCCATAATCTGATGATCATGTATTTTACAACTGTCTGTTTTCACAATCAGTATAAAAATCATTATTCGAAAGTTATATATATATAAATATATATATATATACTTTTATTTTTTGAATATGAGTTTTAAATGAAAATTAATATGTTGGTTAAAATTTTAGGGTCTCAATTTTATTTAGATACACTCACTTTACATATTTATATTGTTATTTCGTTATTTTACTTTATATATTTTCACTAAAAAAATATATCAAAACATTTTTTTATTTTAAATATCAAAATTGATATGTATCAATTTATGATTTAAGTTATAGAGGTATAGGTTAGTGTTTAAGATTTTTGAAAGTAAACATGCCAATATATAGTCTTATATTATAAGTTTTAAAATATCCAATTATGTTTAAAAAAAAAATATTAACAAATACCCAACATGTCTGCGGAAAATTTGAAGATTTTCTATATTTTTTGCAAAAGATTCCTTAAGCCTATTTTATTTTTATGTTTTAATTATTTTCCTTTTTAGGCTATAAAAGCTTTTTGGCTAGGTTTATTTTCTTTTACGCTTTTACAGTTTTTAGTTTACAGAGAGACGGATCTGAACCATGTATTTGGAGAAGATTTCTGAACTCTGCTTTGATTTATAATGTCTATTTTTCTTATTAGATTATGTGTTCTTCTTTGATGTTGTATTGTTCTTGTTTTGCAATGTCTGAGTAGTTCATTAGTTAGGTTTTTCTAGGAAAATCTGGTTTGATTGTTAGGGTTATTCATAAAGGGATGGAATTTGTTAAGTTATTAGTCTAGATTTGATCTTAATGCATGAATTAGACTGATCACTTAGTTCTTGATCATAGATTGATAAACACAAAGGGATTTGATTTAGATATTTGATGTAATCTAGTTGAGTAAATGTCTTTGCCTGCGAGAGTATTGTCTTAGGGGTTTACGAACTTATCAAATCTGAACTGTAATGCATGTTTGAATTATCTAAATATGGCGGGATTTTGTCTTTAGTAATTCGAGCATAGGAATTAATACTTCGAGCGGAGATTAGTCTAGTTACTGTCTTTTGAGTTGAGAACTATTTTCAAATAAAATCATTGCATGATAACTTGATTTTTAAACCTGACTACATGTAGATTGCTTATTGCCTGGCGTTTTTAATATTTGATTTACTTAATTTTAATTACTGTTATTTGCTTTAATTCAGTTACAACAATCTTTTTATTCTATCTTAGCTTGATTCGAAATTGAACTGAAAGTCGCGTTGTTTGGTCTTTGTGGATTCGACCTTTTACTGTGTTATAGTGATATGTTCTCTACAGTATAGTTTTAGGATTAAATTCTAGACCTATCACAAACCAAAATTCAAATATAAACAAACTTTTGACTTCGATAAGATCAAGATTCTACATCAATGAATCAAACAAACATATTTTTTGCTCGTAAGTTAGTAAATGTACATAAACTTTCATATACACAAATGATATGATATTGACTAGGATATACAATCACAGTTAATTTGCACATCCAACATAGTCTACACATATGTAGTCATCTACTTTTGAGACGACTTGAGTCTGACTAATCCAAAGCATTTCCACTTCAAGAATAATGGCATTGTTAACCAAGAACCCTTTGGTCTGATCGTACAAATCCTTATTAGATATTAATTTCTTCGTGCCGCGAGAGAAACCCCCAACCGCTTCAAAAAAGGTTACAACTACAAGAAAAAAATGTTTGATATAGCAAATAATAGTGAACTCAAAACGAAAATTTACTACATTTTTTTTTTACCATTATGCTCTATGTGGTTCAAATTTCGTTGGTTCAATATCTTGAGTTTGAATCTTGCATAATTGCCGGCGACAATACTGTTTGGCAGACGAGTACTAGAGGGGACAAGATATGCTGAAAGTCCATTTTCATCACTGCATCCATGTATGTCCACCCTAATTCTCCTATATTCAAAGTCGGATATGAGGGCATTAGTTTGAAACATTTTAATGGGATTCCTATTTTCGTGGGGCTCCTTTTTAAAAAAATGTTATATGAAAAAATTTATTGTGTATTCTTTTTCTATGTCAAATATGATTGGACCGAGATCATTTTACCACCATGAAAAATATTACCAAGATCATTTTACCACCATAAATCATATTTGAATTGAAAATTCATGTATAATGCTAAAAAATATTATCAAAATTAAGTAAGAAAAATTCTCAAAAATATTACTTTTTGAGTTTTAATTCTAAAAGTACTACTTATTCTCAGTTGTTTCAATATTATAATACGAAATTTTTGTTTATCAAAATACCATAAATTTAAATAGTGAAATTTTAATCATAAACTCTAAAACCAAACTTTAAATCCTAAAAGTTAAACCATAAAGTCTAATTATTGAATCAAAATAAAATAAATAAATAAATTCTAAACTTTTAAAACTAATGTTTAAGTTTGTGATATTTTTGAAAAGAAATTATTTATATAGCATTTTTAAAACAATAAAAATGTGTGATATATATATCCCACAAATTAGTTTTGAAGATATTTCATAGAATTTCTCCATAAATGGCTGAACCATATGGGTATTGGAGATAGACTATATATGCAAACTCACCAATATCTCTCACCAATGAGGAATTTATCAGACAAAGCAACTTGCTTGATAAGTTGTGAGAAATGAAAGATCTTCCAAGTGAATTTGTTATTGGGAGGGTTTTGTAATAATGTGACCTTCTCCACAATAGGACTTATATGATTTAAGATCTCAACACCAAAGATACAAGTGTCATTTACTATATAACCATTCCTTTGATCATTTAGTGTTGAGAGTTCTATCATTTTAGATATACCAAACTCTTTCTTAGCTTCACTATAATTCTTCACAATCCCATCTATCAAAATAAAAAAAAGGGAATTCTCAAAAATAGCACAAAAATTATGATTATTCCAAAAATACCACACATTCTCAAAGTTTCAAAAATACCACAATTTTTTTCCAAAAATACCATACATATGTTTTTTTCCAAAAATGACGCAAATAAGAACTGATATGTATGGAACATAAATAGCTTTATAATTTGAATCCTAAAACCCCAAAACCAAACCCTACCCCTTTCAAAACTAAACCCTAAACTCTATTTAGTGAACCCAAACCCAAAATTTTAAATTTTAAACCTTTAAAATTTCATTTTTATTTTTGTGGTATTTGTGGAACTTTTGGGAATGTGTGATATTTTTGAAATTTTAACTTCTTTTGATGGTATTTCAAGGAATTACTCAATAAAAAAACGAGAATCTCAAGTTTCTAATAAAAAAACATTTATCATTAGGTACATATAATCTAACCTTGTACTGTCAAGTACTTCTTCTGGTTATGATCAAAAACAAAAAACTTCAAATCCACATGAATCTTCAAATTTTTTGAAAGATCAGAAATCGAAGTTTCGAGTCTTGCATAGATTGAGATGTGATTTTCTACATCGTCCTTCTGGTTGCCACCAGGGTATAAGATCAGCCTCCTATTTATTTGTTTTATGTTAGAAACAACAAACATTTTTGTATATTTTCTATAGCTAAACTTGTTGACCCAGTATAAACTAGTTGTTTAGTCGAAAATTAGTCAGAATATAAAATTCATTATTTAGTTAGAATATAAAACTCATTATTTATTCAGAAATTAGTCGCAATATAATTCCGACTCAATTTCTGACTTATGTTCGGGCTAATGGTCGGTCGAGAATTATCGACAATTTTTTGACTAATAAGTATTTTCGACGATTTTTCGACTAATAAACTCTTATAACTATATGTTGATTGGAACTTCAACTTATTTTATAATGATCAACCTCATATCTATTTATTTTAGGTTAGAAAAAAATAAACATTTATAATCTGTTGGGCTTATGTTTTTTGGATTTTTTGGGTTTTGGGCTTGATGATGTATTGAGTGTTATATTCTGATATAAAACTTATAATTTTAATAGAATGCCCTTTATAAAAAATAAAAAATAATAATAAATATTTATGTATATTTTCTTATAGATATATAGATAGTTTCTTTAGAACTTGTTCATCAAATCATGAATTTGAATAAATATATGTAGCATATAAATACATAAGATAAACTAATATACTTGAGAGATTTAGTCAAAATATAAAATTTGTCTAGAAAATTCTGTAGACATACCATTGATAACCAGAAGCATCAAAAACAGCTGATTCATAAGGACAAGAAATAACCCATCCATTTACATTCGAGTAGCCTTCCAACTTCAACAAGTAGCTTCTTGGTGCCTCATTTCTCCAAATCCTTGTGATTCCTAAAACCAAAAGATATTTATGATACTACATGTATAATAATTCCAAATAAGAAAGAAAAAAACAGAATTTTTTATTTAAAAAAATACCCATGTCTAATGAAGAAGATGATGATGAGAAATCTTTATCTATCAAAGATTCTTGTTTGTGTGAAAATGAAATGAGACACATATATATAACTTGTACATCTCACCTACTAAAAATATTATTTTAATCGGTTGCTTCACATCACAAGTCTTTGTGCTTATTACAAATTTCGTCTAATGACATAAACTGACTAACGATGAGTTGGCTCGGTTGGTTTAAGTGCAATCGTTGGTGATGTTAAATTTTTTTGTTTGATTTACGGTATGAGCTAGAAGTCTACTTTCCAAAAGATAGTTATATAACATGGTTTGGACTTCGTTCTGGAAAGATGTACGGACTTCTGCCATCAAAAAAATGACATAAACTGTCTTTGTATTAAACATTCTTGTTTATGCGGAAAAAGAAATGTGACCAAAGATTTAAAATAAAATATTAATGTCAATGCGAATATCTGACGTATTACTCTTGTTTGGTTGGTTGATTTTCATATAAGTATTTGTTTATATTCCTTATTATTTTCTGTGTATATTCTTTTTGTCAACCCTATTCTTTTTCTGTGTATAAGTTCAATTAAAAGACAAACAAAGTCTTTTGTGAGATTCTTAATATATAGGGAAAGTTCCATGAAAACAGCTCAATTAGTTAACAATTGTTACAAAAGAATATATCAATTTTATCGGCTTCAAATAATATATATGTTTAACATTTTGACAAAGATTTTCTTTTTCTCAACCTCAAAATGTATCTTGGTACAAGTATTTATACATGAAATCAAACCAACATAAACCTGCTTTAATAACCTTAATCAATCCTAAACCAATCTTAATCATAGACATTAAGATTCCTCCTCAAGATGTGGATGAATATATGTTATGAATACCTATCTTGCTCATCAAATCTCTAAAAGGAGTAGGATATAAAGCTTTGGTTAAAGAATATGCAAGTTGATCTCATGTTCTTAAACATTGTCTTCAACACTCCATTCATGATGGCTTCTCGAACTTTGTGACAATCAAGCTCAATGTGCTTGGTTCTCTCATGAAAAACTGGATTACTTGCAATATGAAGAGCTGCTTCGTTATCACAATACAAATGTGCAGGCAGTGAGAAAGAAATCTATAACTCCTTAAGCAAACCTGAAATCCACATGATCTCCTTAGTAGCCATACACATAGAACGATATTCAGCTTATGCAGAACTTGTTGAAACTGTTTGTTGTTTCTTAGATTTCCAGCTTATCAAAGAAGATCCAATGAAATTAGCATAACATGTCACTGAGTGTCTAGTATCTATGAAAGCTCCTCAATCTGCATCACAATACCCTCTAAGATCAAAGTTAGTCTCTGCATCATAAAGCATACCTTGCCCAATTGTTCCCTTGACGTATCTAAGAACTTTGTGTAATGCCTGAAGATGAACATTTGTTGGGGCAGACGAGTATTGAGCCAATTTGGAGACTTCAAAAGATATATATGGTCGTGTGATAATCAAGTCTGAAGCTTTCTAACCCGTCTGCGATACAACTTGCCATTATCTAACATAATCCATGTATCTTTGCTTACCTTATTGGTTCCATAGGGATTGAAGAAGGCTTACAGCCTGTAAAACCAGTATATTCCAACTACAAGATGGTTCTATTGTGTTACTTTTTTGAGGCTGAGTTGGTAGTGGTTGTTGAAATACATGCTGAGAGGTTTGCTGAAAACCTTCTGAATTAGAGTTCTACACAAAAGTCTTTTGTTGCTGAGGATAGTGTTTATCTTAAGGGTTTTCGACATTAGTACTTCTCCAAGATATATTGGGGTGAGTTTTGTTAAATCCTTGATTATACCTTTGATTGTACACCATTTGACCTTGACTATTGATGTAACTTACTTCTTTCTCAACTCCTTCAGAATTCTGCTCTTGGATAGCAAAACAATCAACTTCATAATTGTCTACAGCACTGACCTGTATTGATTTTGACCCTTAAGTAGTTGAGTTAGTAACCCTTTCATTTCTGAGAATTCTCCTTTCAGCTATGAGAGTTCTGAGTTAGCAGCCAGTACATGAACTTTTGTTCGACGATCAAACTCTGGGCAGTGATTGCTATTGTTGACTGTTAGATTCTCTATCAGACAATAAGCATTTGGAACAGGTTTCTGCATAATGTCTCCATCGCTTGCTGTATCTAAGGACAACTGGTATTACTGGTCAATTCCTCTATAGAATGTGTTGAGGATACTTACATCTGAGAAACCGTGGTGTGGACAATCACGAAGCAGTTCTTTGAATCGCTCCCAAGATTCATTGAATGATTCCACATGATTTTGTGCAAACGCAGAGATCTTGTTCCTCAAAGTATTAGTCTTGGTGGTAGTAAAGAATTGATGTATGAACTTGCCTTTGCAATCTTCCAAAGTTACAATGGATCCAGCATGTAGAGATTTCAACCAACGAAGTGCTCTTTCAGCTAAAGAGTGATGGAACAAGCTACAGTGCATGAAATCAATAGAAACTCCATTGATTTTGATAGTATTGCAGATGTCCTCAAAAGTGTCAATATGATCCATTTGGTGCTCATTTGGTACACTACTGAATTAGTTGTTACGAATCATCTGAACGAGCTGGATGGAGAATTGGTACTCCCTTCGCTGAGGTTGTGGGTGTTGGATGGGGTTTCTGTTAGCATAGAAATCTTGAAGATTGTTGAATGAACCAACTAGAGGATGGTTCTGAGTATTGCGCTGATTAGCAACTCTCTCTAGATCTCCATACAAGAAAAAGTTTCTTGCATCGATGTTTTGGGGATTGGGATTTCTCGGTGGAGCTTGGTTGTTATCAGCTCTTTGTTGGCCTGGTGGCACTTGATTGTCGTTAGGTCCTCCTTGCTCTTGATGGATAATCAGTTGATTTAGTCCAAGAGGAGGTGGATCGACTTGACCTTCGAGTGCGACCGGAATGATGGGATCAACGTTTTCAGCCATTGAATTAGATAAGCTTGCGTCTTTCATTGCTTTCCGGTTTGAGCGTTCTAACTTTGCAAGTTCTGAGTTACTAAGGTTGAGCAATTCATTGGATTTTTCAGATCGTCTGGTCATGCACCTGTAAAACAAAAATAAGAAGAAAAAACGAGAAGAGTACTGTAAAATAAAAACCTTAGACTAAACTCTTGAATAAACTAAAGAGGCACTATTGGTCCCCGGTAACGACGCCAAAATTATGATAGGTCTATAATTTAAATCTTAAAACTAATACTGCAGAGAACATATCAATGTAGTAAAATATATGATCGAATCCCACAGAGACCAGAAAGTACACGATTTAGTGAAATCTCGAATCAAGCTAAAGCAGAATAATAAGATTTGTTGTAAATGAATCAAAATGGTAAAATAAAAGTGGTTGTAAACTATGAAATAAAAGCGTCATGCATCAGGTCATCCATAGGTTGTCAGGTTTAAAAGTCAAATTATCATGCTGGGATTTTCTTTGAAAATAGCTCTCAACATGAAAAACAATGATGGAATAATATACTCTCAGAGTATTAAAACATATGCTCAAATTATTAGAAACAAACTCTCGCCATTTTTTAAATAATTGAACTTACATTACAGTTCAGATTCAATTGTTCACGAGCATTCAAGACAATACTCTCGCAAGCAAGAACACTTATTCATCTAGACTAAAATCCAACTTCTAAACCAAATCTTTTTGTGTTTATTAATCTAATTTCGATAAACTAGATGGCCAGTCTAATTCATGCATTAATGACAAATCTAGACTAAGAACCTATCAATAGTTATACCCTTATGATAAATCTAACAATCAAAACCTGATTTTCCTGGGAAACTCTAAAACCTAACTAGTACTAAGACATTTACAAGCAAAAACAAATCAACATCTTTGAAGAACACATAAGAGAATAAGAATAGATTGTTAAAAAGGGTTCAAAATTTTTTCTCCAAATACAAGGTTTGAATCTCTTCTCCCTCAGTAAAATTCTCCAAAATAAAATAAAACTTAGTTCTAAAAACTTAAAACCATAATGTATTTATAGTCTAAAAAGTAAAATAATCTAAAATAAGGAAATTGGATAAACTTGAGGACTTGGGTGAAAAATTGAAAATCTTCTTGTTCTTCTCGGGAGAGGTTGCTCGATCGAGCATAAGGTTTCCCGACCGAGCACTTTGTAAAGTTGCACGATCATTCTTCAGTTAGCCCAATCGATCCAAAGCTTCGGATTTTTCCATGAAGATTTTCCCGATCAAGCAACATAGTTGCCCGATCGTGCACTTTCTAAATCAAGTACCAGAAATGAGAACTGGGTGAACAATTCTTTGTGCATTAGAGAATAAATCAAGTATTAATCAAGCCCAAATTAGGGCTGAAATCATAACAAAATCAATGAAAGTAGTAAGGTGTTTCCTTCCATGGTGGTCATGACTGATCACAATTGGGATATGTGTTTGTAGGGATTGTAGAGATGAAAAATGAACGGCTTTGATATAAATTAATAAGATCCCTCTTCAAAGCAATGAGATTTAATCGCAAGAAGAAATGAACAAGTGTTTTGTTGGTAGTTAAAACTACCTATTTTGGATTTTTTTTTTTTTATCATTCATATAAATAGGAAGCAAAAGGTAGAGTTATCATACTCTTTTTTTTTTTCTTTTTTTTTTGAGTTATCATACTCCTTACAAAATGGAAACGCAATTAGAAATAGAGTCACAACTCCATACAACACATGAAATATTGACAAAGTCTTACTTGGAGACTAAATCATTATTAAGAAATCAAATAACAGAAAAGAAGAAGCCATGTGTCTTCATCAAACCAAATATTGATAGCCATCTTTGTTTCCAAATACATGTCTATATATCAGTCATTCTACTGTCAGTACTGTGAGACGACTTGGGTCTGACTAACACATAGAACTTTCACTTGAAGAATAATGGTGTCATTAACCAAGAAGCCTTTGGATAGGTCGTATAGATCTTTGTCAAATATTAAATTCTTCTTGTCATTACCGATGTCCTCTGCCGATTCATAGAAGTGCATAACTACAAGAAATAAAATGTTTGTTATAACAAATAATAGTGAACCAAAACATATATATATATATATATATATATATATATATATATTTATTTATTTTTTTGATGATCAGGGAATTCTGGGTCGAAGCCAGTACATCTCTCAAGGTAAAATCCAAACCATGTTATATAACTCTCATTTGGAAAGCATACATTTATCAACGTAAATCGAACCCAACAGCACAACATCACCAAAAACTGAGTTTAAGCCAACTTACCTAACTCATCGTTGGTAAAAAAAAACATTATCTTTGTTTTATTTTAATTGTCTTTTGAGATTTTTCACGCATTAAAAAAAAAATTCATTAAAAACCACAAAAATAACTTTATTTTCCAGAAAAAATATACACTCTAGTTCATTCAAAAATATCATGAAAATAAATTTTAAAAGGTTTAAAATTAAAATTTTTGGATTTGGATTACAAAATTAGATATTAAAGTTTATTGTTGAATGGTGTAGAGTTTAGCTTTGAGGTTTAGTGTTTATATTTAAAATTCTTAAAACTATTTCAATTTTGTTGTATTTATGGAACAAAAAAAATTGTGATATTTTTGGACAAAATAATGTATGATATTTTTGGAACATACCTACTTATATAGTATATTTGAGAATCTTCTTACAAAAATATGTTAAAAGTTTAGTTATATCCCTTAAAAATGAAATTGACTATTAATATTTATTATTAAATTGAAGTTAAATTTGGAATTTAATAACCTAAAATTGGATTCAAAACCAAAAGTAAAACAATATCAATTAGGTTTTTACCATAATGCTCTCTGTGGTACTCATTTAGTTGGTCGAGTATTCTCAGTTTGGAGCTTCCATAAGAACTGGGGACTATACTGTTTGGCAAACGAGTGGAGGGGACAAGAAATGCTGAAAGTCCGTTTCCAAATCCTTTCGGATACATTTTAATTCTCCTGTATTATATACTAAAGCATTAGATAATGTATGCTTTTAAAACTATGGCCGGTCACCAAGGGTCTTTGGTCTAGTGGTTAAGACATTCTTTAGAGTGTTCAAGATCACTTGTTCAAACCCCTTGGGAGGAGTGATTTACGCCTTAAATAGGTATTATCAACGGCTGGCTCCGGGCACCAGGAGAGATTATGGGCCAAAGGCTCGAAACTCCCACGGTTTATTAAAAAAAAGGCCGGTTTTGGAGAGAACGAGACAAAATAGTGATTTTGGGCTTCAGATTTTTTTAAAAAGATGAATTCCTTCAAATACCATTCAAAGAAGTTCAAATTTACACTCCTAAATGTTCCAAAAATACCACAAACATAAATTATGAATTTAAAATATTTAGAATTTAAAATTTTGTGTTTGGGTTCACTAAATATAGTTTAGTGTTTAGTTTTGAAGAGGGTAAAGATTGGTTTTAGAGTTCTAGAATTTAAATTTTTAAAGCTATTTCAAACAGTATAGTCCCCAGCAGTTTGGAGCTTCCATAAGTGTTGGGGACTATACTGTTTGGCAAACGAGTAGAGGGGACAAGAAATGCTGAAAGTCCGTTTCCAAATCCTTTCAGATACATTTTAATTCTCCTGTATTATATACTAAACCATTAGATAATGTATCATTTAAGTTTATGCCCATGGCCGGTTTTGGAGAGAACGAGACAAAATAGTGATTTTGGATTTCAGATTTTTTTAAAAAGATGAATTCCTTCAAATACCATTCAAAGAAGTTCAAATTTACACTCTCAAATGTTTCAAAAATATCACAAACATAAATTATGAATTTTAAGGATTTAGAATTTAAAATTTTGTGTTTGGATTCACTAAATAGATTTTAGTGTTTAGTTTTGAAGGGGGTAAAGTTTGGTTTTAGAATTCTAGAATTTAAATTTTTAAAACTATTTCAAATTTGTGGTATTTTTATAATTAAAACATTTTCGTGGTATTTTTGTAACTTTTGATAATGTGTGGTATTTATATATATATATATGAAAACTCACCAATAGGTCTCACTAATGAGGAACTCATCGGACAGAACAAATTGCTCTTCAAGTGTCGAGAAATGCAAGATCTTCCAAGTGAATGTGATATCAGGAGGGTTTTTAATGAATGTAACGGTCTCAACAATAGGACTAAGATTTAAGATCTCAACGCCAAAGATACAAGTATCATGCACTACATAACCATTTTTCTGATCATGTAGCATTGGGAGTTCTATTAGTTGACCTATACCAAACTCTTTCTTAGCTTCACTATAACGCTTCACAACCCCATCTAAATATAACAATTAACAAAAACAAAGAAATTAAGAACATGATATCATAGTAATTACTAGGGGGACAAAAAGATGTCTTTATCTAACCTTGTACTGTCAAATACTTTTTCTGGTTTTGATCAAAAACAAAGAACTTCAAATCCACTTGAATCTCCCAATTCTTAGGAAGATCAGAAACCGAAGTTTCTAGTCTTGTATAGATTGAGATGTGATTTTGCCCACCATCATACTTGTTGCCACCAGTGTACAAGATTAGCCTCCTATTTATTTAATATTTTCTTGTAACTTCAAAAATCAATCTTGTTGGAAAATATCTACATAACCTTATTGGTTATTGGTGCACAAAAAAAAAAAAAAAAAAAAAAAAAAAAAAAAAAAAAAACNAAAAAAAAAAAAAAAAAAACCTTATTGGTTATAGAATTTTGATGAATTTGAAAATTTATATGAAATCATGTGTTTAATTATGTAAATATTAGTTGAATTCCAGTGTTATTTTTTTAGTAATTTATTATTGGATTTCAAAATCCACCTCGTATTCAAACAAACATTTGATATGATTTGAGTTTTGCTGAATTTTTAGATGATTTTAAGTAAATTAGGACATCCATGTGATTTGTTTTAAAATCTTCAACAATCCCACCTAAAACCATGAGATTTGAGATTTTGTATTTTTAACTAAAAAAAATCCACTGAAATACCATCAAATCACCAGAAATCCACTACTTCAAATTTTTCCAATAACAGTGGATTTCATGAGACTTTTTAAAATCATTAATCTAATAACAGTAGATTTTGTGAGACATTTTAAATTTTATGTATGAATAACAGTGGATTTTATCAATTTTTTTTGTCACATTAATATATGGGCCACAACTGGCCGGCCGAGTAGCCCAACTCCATAAATAGGAGAAAATACATTCGCTATGCGAGTGGCCAGGTTCGATCACTGATTTGGTAACAAGGCAACAACGGTGACACAACCACTAGGCCACTTGATCCTTGTTAACAGTGGATTTTATCAATTTAACACAAACTTTTCCAAATTCTACATTCAATACACTCCCCCCTTAATGTTTTGATGGATTTGACGATTTTCTTTTCAAAAAATTAATTCATTTCCTACATCAAATTGTGTCAAACGTACCATTGATACCCAGAAGCAGTAAAAACAGCTGATTCATAAGGGCTTGGAAAAGGCCATCCCTTTATTATTGGATTTGTTTAGTAATTTATTATTGGATTTCAAAATTCACCCCGTATTTAAACAAACATTTGATATGATTTGAGTTTTACTGAATTTTTAGATGATTTTAAGTAAATTAGGACATCCATGTGATTTGTTTTAAAATCTTCAACAATCCCACCTAAAACCATGAGATTTGTCAAATATTTCCAATAACAGTGGATTTCATGAGACTTTTTAAAATAACTAATTTAATAACAGTGAATTTTGTTAGACATTTTAAAATTTCTGTATGAATAACAGTGGATTTATCAATTTAACACAAACTCTTCCAAATTCTACATTCAATACACTCCATCCTTAATGTTTTGATGGATTTGACGATTTTCTTTTAAAAAATTAATTCATTTCCTACATCAAATTGTGTCAAACGTACCATTGATACCCAGAAGCAGTAAAAACAGCTGATTCATAAGGGCTTGGAAAAGGCCATCCCTTTACATTAGAGTAACCCACCAACTTCAGTAAGTAGCTTGATGGTGTCTCCTCTCTCAAAGTCCTTGTGATTCCTAAAACCATAAAGATTATTGATTTTTATCATACTAAGTATAATAATTCCAAACAAAAATAAACATACATATATTTAAAAGAGTACCCATGTCTAATAAAGAAGAAAATGAGAGTTTGTTTGCACTCTGTGTGGAGATCTTTGGACACATATATAACATGTAAATTGGTTGTTTACTTGTTTTTGATTTGTACCGTAAGTCTTTGTTTTTTGTTTCAGTTTTCGTCAAGTTGTTTAAAACAAAGACACAATGTCTTTACATTAAGCATTCTTTGTGAATCTCGGCATGTTACTTCTATTTAATTTGATTAGTTGATTCATGCATGTCTTTGCTAATATTATTCCTTTCTTTATATATAAAAATGTTAATTATATAATAAAGAAACTAAAGAACTTGAAGCTATACGTAAAAATGAAAGCTTTGTAAAAGATGTAACTTTACTTCATTAAGCTCAAAAGAAAATGTTTGTGTTACAATTGCAAAGAGGATACATTCTTATCCCTAAACCTAGCCGCATCAATCATTCCGCTTTCCAATGTTTGAAAACGGTTTTGCGTTTTGATCACCACTTTTTATTCTTCATTTTTGTATTTTCTACAGCTCACACTCGAGTTTAAACCTTCTGTCCTTACCTCTGCTTTTTGGTGCAATCGTCACCTCTGTTTCTTTTGGTTGAGTTGACTGGGCTCTATCTTCACATCGAATGGGCCTGATTTTTTCAAAAAATTGAACCTTCAAACCTTCTGTTCGTTTCAGAAGCACTTCATGTCTTAGGGGGTGTATTGAATGTGGAATTTGGAATGATTTGTGTTAAATTGACAAATCCACTGTTATTCAAATAAGAATTTTAAAATGTCTCACAAAATCCACTGTTATTAGACTGGTGATTTTAAAAAGTCTCATGAAATCCATTGTTATTGGAAATATTTTAAATAGTGGATTTCTGATGATTTGATGGTATTTCAGTGGATTTCCTTAGTTAAAAATACAGAATCTCAAATCTCATGGTTGTAGGTGGGATTGTAGAGAATTTTAAAACAAATCACATGGATTTCCTAATTTACTTAAAATCACCTAAAAACTCACTAAAACTCAAATCACTTCAAATCATATCAAATGTTTGTTTAGATACACCCCTAGTGTTTTTGAAGCTTCCATAAAAGAAACATTGTTTTACAATCATAAGACGAGGTATACAAATGTGATTGCTTAAAGAAAAGCCAAGTAGAATCCTAAATTTACGGCCAGATCCTAAAATTATTTGTCAACTGCATTAATCTATACAGATACTGTTTGATACATGTGTACATGCGTAATTTATGGCATTTTAAATATAGCTACATGATGGCATGGCATGTGCGAACAGAGGTTAGGAAATAGTGTATATAGTTTATATATATATATATATATATATATATATATAAAAAGGAAATGTTGTATAAGAATTTTTGTGAAGTGAACAAGTTTAATGTTAATGGATTATTACTTAGTTAAAAAAAGAATTTGTCACTTTAATCTCTCCACTACAATGGACCAATTCAATAGTAAGTTTGATCTTTGATTTAGTAAACGAGTAGCAGAAATAATAATAATAATCATTAACTCAGTTGCTCTTGTCAATTCTTAAATGTCATGTTTTCTATAATTTGATTTAATAAAAGTACCGGTCCTAAGGTATTTGATGCTTGAAATTAAGGACAAAATAATGTCTTTTTAATAAGACGTGGGGATCGAACCCGTCCCATGGAATCTTCATAGATGCCAAAAATGATGTCTTTCTGATGTCCTTAAAATTTATATAAATTATGCGTCTGAAACCTTTGCTTCTCCAGCTTTCCATCAGGGCCGACCCGGTTTAATAATCACCATCATGACGAATAAATTAACCCTCCAAAATCAAATTTAAATGTGTTAGGGCTGGATATGCTTTTTAGTTGTTGTTGCACAAAGGTGAATGATTTAATTTGATTTAAGACAAACTTAATTAATAATTGATAATTCATTATGTTTATTTTTCATAATTTTGTTAATTATATAATATAGTATTTTAACTATACGTTTTTATTCAAATTTTTGGAAGAAAGAAAAAAAAGTATTGCCACTTTAAACAACTTAAACAATAAGATTAGAGGGTTTAAGGTAGGGGAAAAAGCTTCATATTCTGTATAAATCATTAGAGAAGGTAAAATTGAGAATAAAGATAATCCCTAATTTTATAATAGTCTTCACACAATGGTCCTTCTATCAGAATTTGCTGTGGACCAGATGCTCCTCCCTGTAACAAAATATTACATAAACTTATAAGCCACACTGAGACTTGATATGCTTAATAATAGCTCAATGATCCAATCTTTACCTTTTGACCAGTTGGACCAATCTTTCGTACAGTTACATATTCACCACAACGTAAAGCTCCTCCACCTGCAAACTCTACTTGAACACCTTTGCTTGATAGAAACTGCTTAAAGTCTGCAATTTTCAGATCACCTACTCTAACTGGTTTATGAGGAGCACCACCACTACTTTCCATTGGTACTAATGACCGCATTTCGCTCTCTGTCTTTCCTACTTCTGAATCCACCCAAGCTACTTCTGAATCTCCCAGCTGGTATTTTCATCAAAATTGAAACGTTTCAACGGTTCATGCATAGACATTGGATAATAATCGGAGAAAACAAAAGGTACCTTCTTGAAGATCACATTGCTCATCAGCTTCTCAGAAAGTTGTACCTGATGCATAATTACCAGAGTTAATTCAATCAGATACTCGAATAAGAGGAGGATCATCTTACTCGTTTCGGGATTTTTTTACCTTATAAGCACATAAATCAGAAGTTACATCCACAGTTTCCTCTATTTGAGGAGCATATACGTGTGGACAGATGTTGTTTAAGCAATGTTGCTTCAAATGCTCTGTAGCCTCAGCTGTTGCGTGCACCAGAACCTTCAGTACGGATCACATCAGCAGAAGTGATTAACTACATAACATTTATGACAGAAGAAAAGGAATCGCAAACGTACAAGCTTAAGAGGAGAAACATGAGCAATCATTGACTTGATTGAGCGTCCATCTGAACGACCTTCGTAGTCCATTTTAACTAGTGAACAACTAACAGTCACCTGTGCAAAACCATAACTAACGGAATGAGCTGAGACAAAATTCTCTAACAGTGTCTTGCTTTTTAGTAGAGTCTACTTACAATGAGCTCATTGGATATGACTTTTGAAGGTCTTGTATCAAGCATGAGACTAGCAGTTGCCTCATCAAGCCTTCCATCGACATCACCACCGGTCTGAAACAGGATTTTGTATCACAAATTAAGCAACACAATACTTGACATAGCTAACTACTAAACCTTACTTGTATTGCAAATCCTACAGTCACGGAAATTAAGTTAAGAGGTCTAGTTGGTTGCTAATAAACATACATGCATTGCTCCCCGGTCCATGTCTTCATCCTTGATCACGTAATCATCTGGATTAATGACCTCCCCAAACTCATCCCATTCAGATGTGTTATCATAGAATGGGAACATTGGAGCAAGGCTACTAGATGGTGGAACAAATCCATCAATTAATATATCTTTATATGCAGGCCCATGAGAACCAACAACTGCATAAAGTCAATTTAAGTTGAGTTATAAATTTCATGTAACCAAGACTACTAATTTTCACAGTTTATAAGACAAATTACCATCATGAGTAGTCTTGGTATCTATGATCATAGGTTCAATCGAATTATCATCAGGTCCAAGAGAAGCTTTTGTTTCCTCCTCTTTGATAAGGCTAGCTCGCAAAGCTTCTTCCCTTTTCAATCTGTTTTGCTCCTCTTCATATGCAATCAACTCTTCCCCAGCCAAAGGAACCCTCTTAGACATTGTGACTTTAACAAATTTGGGAGGTGGCGCTGACTGAAGCATACGAGCTAAAGTGCCAAACTGCATACAGAAACACACATGACAACAGAGATTAAAAAAACAAGTGATTCAAGGAACAGTTGATGTCTCACTTAATGATATGGTCAGTTAGACAGTTTGTGCACAGTAAATGTAAAATCCAAGAATATGATAAGTCTACCAAAACCGTTTGATATATTCTTTAATCAATGGATGCAACTCATTGCTAAACTCAAGACCAAAATTCCTGGAGATTATCTCTAAGGTGCAAGTCACGCTGATTGGTGATTTTATATGATTTATCCTATGATTGAAAATTCTGCTAAAGTCCACAGTTATTCAATCTCTGCAGACTGTACATGTTGGTGATGAAACATCCACACTCTATAAGTAGGACAATCTCTGGGTGAAGTTCATTCAAGTCAGAAGACGCACACAAAAGAAAAAGAAATTCTTATATATCATGATTCCACACTTAACTGACCAGCACTAGGAAGAAACTAACATCATGTCTTCACAATAATGCTATATTCTAACAAGTAACTAAGTAAGGGCTCTAAAAACATACCTGGCCTGTTTCAGTAAAGAGAACTAAATTTCTTGGATCATTGGCCCACTCCACAAATATATCACGAGCAAAACCGGCTTCCAGACTAGCCATAGACGTAAGAACAACCTATATAAACAGGCTCAGTCACTACAATACATTATTAAATATAGACAAAAGAACATAAAAGACCAAATCCATCAAGTTCTATTAACGAAAAACATGAATTGGTTACTTATAAACCAACCTTCGGACCAGCTGGAGCATTATCCAGATCACTTTTGTTTATTAGAAGAGTGACATGCCTGTAAGTATATAGATTACATTTAATGTCTTCCTATTGTCGATCTAAAAACACCACGTAAATAAACATTATTAAGAGAAAAATTACCTCAATAGAAATGCATTATCACGTGAAGTCTCAAAGGACTTTGAGATAGAGTCACTCATCCACTCAAGGAAACTCTTGACATAATCAATTGTACTTGATGATACATATGTGAGAAAATAAATGGGAAAGTTGAAAGCTCTATGAGACCAATGCTGCAGGTTTCATGAATATTCAGTCTCTACATAAAAGTAACTCAAGGATTTAACTCAATATATAGTACACTTAAATTGGTTATCTCACCTGTTCAAGTATCAAGAGTAGTTCCAGGACTCTTCCTGCAGTCTCTACTGGCAATAAAACATTGCCCCCAACTTCCAGATGTTTTGAAACAGTATCTGAATTATAAATGTGGACACACACACACGTAACTCTGGCAGTGAGAAGCAGGGTTTCTTAATCCATAGAAGAGATAAAAAAAACATAATGAGCTAAAACCCAACCTAGAAATTCTTTGTCCCTTTGCTGTCTTGTTGTTTGATTGGTATACAAAGCATTGTATGCATCAGTTATCAAAACAGCAGGTCGAACAAAAGACTGTAAAACAGTTCCATTTAAATGCCTGAATTAAGATGCACAATTCAGTATTACAATTCTGCTTCTATATATTTGCTATGAGCCTATGAACAAAAATTGAAATCCTTATCAGATGAAAGCTGAACATGTATACCTTTCTTTCCGATGATTGTAGTCAACAGCATATATAACCTCTTCCCCATCCTTTGTTATCTTCCAAATGCTACCTCCCAACATATGTCCAGCAACATGAGGGGCAATTACAATACCCTCTCCCTTTCCTACACCGAAAAAACAAACTAATTATCTTTGAAGTGAAAACCGGATACTCAAAGTGTTTCAGTTAAGTTATTCCTAATTTACTATGTAGAAAATGCAGATAAGTGCATACTTTGTTCTCATTTGCCACGAAAGATTGCGAATTGTTTAAATCACATACCAGAAAGATGAAAATTCTGTGAGTAAGTCAATCTGATCACATTCTGGAAAGCATTGTCAATGTCATCTAGTGTAAACAGATCAAAGTCGGAGACTTGCTGCAACAGTAAGATTATTAGCATGTAAGCACAACCGCGAAAACAACATAATACATAACATTTTGCAATATAATCAAAATCACCTTTCTCGATAGATACTGATCATACATAGTAAGGAGACCTAATCTATGAACAGGCTCGGTAGCATAAACAGGAGCAGAGAGTCCAAGCTGCTTCATAGCATAAGGAAGAGCACCAAGGTGAAGCGTATCTGGATGAGAAAGCAAAACTGCATCTATACTAGAAGCAACCCTGAAACAACAAGAATCGAAAACCAGCATTGTCATTGCACAAAAACAGAAGACTGAATCCAAATGTAGACATAAGCAATTCCATTTTCAGAATTTAGAGTTTCGATTAAGTGAAACCTGGAGAGAGGTTGGAGGAGAGATGGATCAAAGAGGTCGTTCCAACCACAGTCGAGAAGGAAGTTGAAGCCATCAATGGAGACCAAGTAAGAGAGAGGGTTCTCGTTGTAAACTCCGCACAGTGGAGAAACCTGCACTGAAGTACCCATTTTTCTTCTCTAATTTTTTTTTTCCTTCGCCGTTAGCTTCGACGCCGATTTAAACCCTAATTTCTCCGATAAACCAAAAACCACCGTAAAAAGAGAGAGAGATTTTAGTCCGAAAATTGACTTCCGCTAAATAATTTTGTTATAAATTTCATTTGGAAAAAAAAGTATATGTTATATATTTTTTTTTTAACTTCATAAACTTTTATTAAATATCGGTTTTACAATCAAGAATACAAAACCGATAACAGAATTTTAGAAAACAAACTATTACATCAGCAGAGAGATGCGTCATATGATAAAGATACATTAACAACAAAGAAATTATCCGATGCTTTTTGATCGAAAAAGTTTTAATCGCCGATAGATTAAACAATCTAGTATATTTCTTCATAGTTAATCTTCTCATTATAGTATGATTTGTATGCTGTCCAAGTATCTCTGTTCTAAAACTCTAAGCCGCACAACAAAAATCCATCATTTCTAGTATAAATTCCGAAAAAATGACAGTATGATACCTATAGGATTGTATCATCATCGTATGCACTATATCCTTTGGCTTGATATGGATGTAATCCTTGTTACTTTGGAAATTCTCCCACTTCTCACCACATAACTCTATGCATGATTGTGGGTTATGGGCTCAAGCCCTCAATAGACAAGCCTACCAAAAGCCCACAAAAA
>OVBE01003662.1:0-26144 GCA_900406425.1 Iberis pinnata
TCAAGCATTGAGAATAAATTTAGACTAAGAACCTAACAAATTCAATCCTACAAATTTGAACCCAACATTCAAACTTGGTTTCCCTAGGAAACCCTAAAACCTAACTAGTGAACTACTCAAACATTGCAAAGCATAAACAATACAAAATCAGAAAAGAACACATAATTAAAATAGATATAGATATTATAAAGAGGTTCATAAATCTTCTCCAAATACAGGATGAATCCCCTCTCCTTAGTAATACTCTCTAAATAAAAATAAAGCTTAGTTCTAAAAACCTAAAACATAATGTATTTATAGGCTAAAAAAGTAAAATAAATGAAATGGGAAAATTGGGGTAACTTGAGGACTTGATTGTAAATTTTGAAAATTTTCTACTTATTATTGGGTATTCTAGGAGCATTTGCTCGATCGAGCAACTATGTTTCCCGATTGAGCACTTCTTCTATTCATGCGCGATCTTCTTCTGCGAGTCAGCTTGACCAGGCTTCAGTAAAATAGCCATAACTTTTGATTGCACCGATGGATCGACTTCAAACCACTTCCATATGAAAGCTAACTCACGTGGATATCTTGTGAAAAAATATAAGTTCATCCATTGGTGGGAACATCTTCAAAAATTGCTAAGCTTCTGACCCTTCTGCTGGACTCTGCATCTGTATATGTCAATTTGCATCCCTTTTGTGCAGAAATTCATCTTTTTGTTCTAGAATGACCCAAACACCTAGAAACCTGTAAACTAATACCATATTGCAAGGAAAATACTCGTATAACGCTTAATAGCAAACATAAATGCTCACTAGAAAGCGTTAAAACCGAGTAATATCAATTGCACCGAATGAAGTGTCCATCTTGTGTTGGATTTCACCAAATTTCTTCGATGTCTCCAGTGCATAATTGGCTTGACCCTGAAGAAGTTGATGTAACATAGCTTCAATGTTGAAGGGTTGAGCTGGAGGTTGGTTAGATGAGAAACTAGGAGGTGCACCAGTATGTTGCTGATGTAGTTGTTGAAAACCATTTTGTTGTTGCTGCTTTGGGAATTAACCTCTGTTATGGTTGTAGTTATTGAAAGGTTGAGAGTTCTTCTGTTGTTGAGGTGGGTACATTTGGTCTTGTGGGTTAGCAACGTTGTTGCTTCTGTAAGAAAGACCAGGGTTGTTAGAGTAGTTGAAGTACCCCTTGTTGTAACCCCCTTGGTTCTGCACGTAGCACATTTCCTCTTGCTGGTTAGCCTCCCCAGCTTGTATCTGAAGTTGTTCTTCATCAGTGATGAAGTGGACTTGATGTTGTTGACCTAGGAGTAACATGTCCAACTTCTTATTCAGTGCATTGATCTCCTTCTTTGTGTTATCATCATAAGCAGAACCACCTCAAGGTGTTCTGTCATAGTCCTCACTGTAAATCCCATCAGATTGGGCAAGGTTTTCTAATAACTCTCATCCTTCATCCACACTTTTTTTGAGGAAGTTCTCATTACTCGTTGTATCTAGCAACATTCTAATCTTAGTCAAGGAACCTCGGTAGGGGGTGCTGAGTAGGGACGCTTTGCTGAATTCGTGATGAGGGCATTGCATTATGTAGTTCTTGAAGCGCTCTCATACTTCAGAGAAGGTTTCAGCATTCTTTTGCACAAAGCCTGAAATGTCATTCCTCAGTCGAGCTGTTCTGGAAGTTGAGAAGAACCTTGCAAGGAATGCCTTCTTGTAGACGTCCCAGGTTGCGATGGAGTTCCTTGGGAGTGACTTCTCCCCCAAAGAGAAAGGGAAAAGGCGTATTTTGAAAGCGTCCCCACTCACACCATTTATCTTTGTGAGGCTGCAGAAGTGATCAAACTCATCGAGATGATCGAGTGGATCCTCCATAGGTAGGTCGTGGAACTTGTGCCCCTGCACCATTGCGATCAGACTATGCTTGATCTCGAAGTTGTTGTTTTGAACTGCAGGTGGACTGATCCCATGTCTGATGGCGTGAGTGTTGGGGTTGTCACCAGCACCTATAGTGTGCTAGTTGTCTTGTTCAGGGTTGTTCTCCATTTGTAAGTCCAACTTTCTCAAGTATTTCGCACGTTCGTGTTCACGTCTTGCCCGAGAGTGTTCTTGTTCAAGAGATCTAATGTCGTCAACAAGGGGAATCAAGTATGTTGGTCCTCTGCTTCTCAGGTTCATACACTGCTAAGAAGGTACCTGAAAAGAAAGCAAACAAAGGTAAACAGGTAAGTAAAGTAGTAAAAGAGGTTTGATCTCAAAAGATCCAAAATCCAGAATGTAGTAAATAACACCCAAATGGCAACGGCGCCAAATTGATAATAGGATTTTTGAGGTCTTGAGGTATCAATTCCCCATAATTGTAGTATAGATGAGGTATCAATCCAATTGGGTGTGCACTAGCAATCAAGATTGCAATAAATGCTTCTAAGTCAAGCTAAACAGTAAAAAGGGGTGGTTTCCTAACAGGTCCTAAGTGAAATGAAACATGCTCGAACTAAAAAGAATAAATTGAACAAAGAGCATAAAAGACTAAAATGCTAAAAGGCAAAAACAGAGTAAAAGCAGAGAAGGTGAAAGATGTAAACAAGTGTGAAGCAGTTCCTGAGGACAAAGGGTAACCAACCAGAGATTCGTCTCAATCTACCTAAGCACCTAACATACCTCAAACAACAGTGAGCTATCCCTAGACGATAGCTTCATAAGTAACCAAGTCCAATCTCTTGATAAATGGAATCAACATAAGCAATCACCAGACCTAACCCTTGTTAACGGTACACTACCTAGAAGGCATCAAGAACAAACCTACTAGAGCAAAAAAAAACCCCTAGTCATCCAACCCCCTAGGCTGAGATGCATATCCTAAGCATCTAGGGCGTTGCGTAAGGATAGACTAATCTCTAAAATCACCATGATCAGACATTCCATTGAACGCTTTTTGGGCGCTAGAATTTCCAAGATCAGATTTCATTTGGCGTGAAAGAAACCAGCGTTAAGCACAATGAAACATAAGGGATGTATATTCAAACAAGCTTAGGTGCCTAAGGTGAGATCATGACATCAACCCTAGTCTACCCCATCCTCAGGAATTTCAGGTAACTACTCACTACTCATGGAAATGAAAACAGGAAAAACAGAAATGACAACTTCAAAGCTAAACATGATGATCAAAGGTTAAATAGTTGAAAAACAGCAAGAAAAACAAGAACTCAAACCTAAAAAAGCAAGAACAGCAATGGAACAATAACTAACCCAGAAAATGATCAAAGCTTAAAACAGAAGATTAAAAACGAAAATGAAAGATCAACATGCACCAGATAAGCAACAACCTAAAGCTAAGCAGAAAAGTAAGGAAAAACAGTATATTAGTATAAACTTAAAGGATTTTGGGTTTTTACACCTAAGAACATCAAGAACAACAAAGGAAATGAAAACCTAAGACAAAAACCTAAAAAGGAAAGAAAAACAAGACTTGGCTAAATGGAGGCGCTTTAGAGCTTTTATAGTGTTCAGAGAAAAGCCCTAAATCGCATTAAAGACAAAAACTAATCATTGGCTTGGATCTTGGGTCAGGTCCACTATGGATTTGAGTTAGTCGGGTCGGAGCGTGTTTGACTTGAGTTGAGAAGAGTGCGAGATCGATTCGAGATGGGGATGCTTGAGCGAGATCGATCCAAATTTGAGCTTGAGATCGATCCAGGTGCGTGCTTGAGATCGATCCAGGTGCGTGTGGCTTGAGTGGGATCGATCCAGGCTGATGATGAGATCGATCTGGTTTGATGATGAGATCGATCATGGTTTGATGATGAGATCGATCTAGGATCGATCTGGTTTGAAGCTGAGATCGATCCAGGTTGAAGCTTGAGATCGATCTGATTCGAGGCTGAGATTGATCCAGATTAAATCTTGAGATCGATCCATGTTGAAGCTGGGATCGATCTGGTAATTGATGCGGGATTGATCTAGGATCGATCCAGAAGTGGGCTGAGATCGATCCAGATTGAATTTGGATCGATCCAGCCTTTTCTTGAGGTCGATCCAGTTGAGTGCCAGTCCATTCCATGTTAAGTGTTGGTTCATTCCAGGTTGAGTGCTGCTTTTTTTATTTCTCACAAAACCATCCTGAAAACTCCTGAAAGTCCTGAAAATTTCCAAAATGCGTGCATATGCGAATTCTAATGAAAAAGTCCTAAAAATCACAAACTTACTGAAATCAACTATAAATATGATACATGCACGCCTAAAGACCTCAAAATCGAAGTTAAATGACTTCTAAAAACTATGAAAATTTAGAGTCATCAACAGGTATTTAAGAAAATCGTCGATGTCTACCACCTATTAGACCCTCTGTTTTTTTATTTGAGTGTTGTTGGATATTGGACACAATATTCCGTCAACTAGAAGAAGTAGGGCTAGCCGCAACCTCGTTTCTGGATCTTTTTACCTCTTCCCTTCAATTAGTCTTTTATGTATC
Source organism: Iberis pinnata (assembly GCA_900406425.1). Classification (NCBI taxonomy): domain Eukaryota; kingdom Viridiplantae; phylum Streptophyta; class Magnoliopsida; order Brassicales; family Brassicaceae; genus Iberis; species Iberis pinnata. The sequence goes on from OVBE01003662.1 coordinate 4,462, forward strand.
CACGAAGCTGTCGGTTTTTTTTCTCCATCGAATATCTTGTTCCAAAATATTATCATAACTATTCGCTTTACCCTTTCCTATTTTTGCTTTTGGAGTCGTCTTTTTTTATCATCTTCATTCTCCTGCATGCAATTTAACCCAATAACAATAGAAAACTCTTTAAGGCCATATAGTATAGGTTTCCCTGTGAAAAACCACCAAAGTTTGTTTTCCTTTTTGGTGACTACATGTCTTGATATCAATTAGTGAGAAATACGAGAGAGAATTCGTGATTTTTCCATTTGCAAGGTCAGTTTGAACGGTGAGTTCATTAGCAATTCCAAATGATTTTGTTCTAGTGCTTGCTTTATATGTTCTACAGCTTGAAGGTTAAAGTATTTATTTACTCTAACTATTCCACCATACTCATAATTTAATTCAAACAATCACTGAGACAGTTCATGGGTTGTATCTTGATCCATCATGTAACTGTAGTGCCAAAGAAGCATAAATTTAATAGTCGGACTACTAAAAAAAATAGTCAATCTATTGGAAACAAGAAAAAAAAAAATCACTGGTATGGGTTGTACAACGAGGGAAGAAGATCAACAGTAACATTTATCCAAATTTCCATAAATTATAATTAAACATAGGATAAATTTTTTGACAAAACAATGAAGAGACATGCAATAGAGAGAAAGAGTGGAGAGTTATATGATTTTCTATGCAACAGACATAATTCCTCTCATTATCATAATATGTATTCAAACTTCCCAAATTTTGTAAATATAAGATAAAGACGTATGAAAGAAGAAAACTTCGTCAATCAGAACAGTAATTGTGGTTTTTTTTTATGACATTGTTCAGGTAATTTGCGAGAAATGTAAAATAGTAAAGTGAAATTTACCTTATCTAAGAAACCCTAGACAAGAGTTTCATAATTTTGTTTTATACTTGCAAGATTCGTTCTGATTATAGAAGTAGTTAACTGTTTCACTTGACTTTATATTTGCACAAATTTGGAGAAATTTGCAAAGAGAAGATCAGTTACTAATCATCTACAGATTTTAAACACAAAGTTTCTCTGAATCAGTTTTTACAACTCAAAAAGAAAGACTGTGATCCAAAAGAAATGAGGAACTCAAACACGGAGTTTCTTTGAATCACAAAAACATGTAAATGGTAATGCACAAAGGCTATGCAACGATTGTCCAATCAACTTTAATTGAAAGTTCTCTCCTAAATCACTGAGCAATTAACACTTTTTTACTTCAAGCATAACTACGAAAACACCCAAATTTTCAAGAGAAAGAAGAAGATTAAACATACTAGGGTTTGCCTGAACTCTTTTTTGGCTACCTTACGTTCTTCATCCCTAACCTTAGCTGCCTCTGCCTTTAAGTGACGACTCTCTTCATTTGCAACTCTTTCAGCTAGCAATTTAGCTTCATCCTTGCGCTGATTCTCAACATATTCACTAGATTGCTCGCTGATGTCAGATCTGGATAGACTTCCTGGAATCATAAATAACCCTTTCAACACACTTTCTCCTCCTCTGCCTCTTCTAGTACCGACTTCGCCACTGCCAATTATACCGAAGACATTAATAGGGCTTCTGCAAATTGTTCTGGTCGATTAGGTTTCCCTAATATGATTTTAAGATAATTTTTACTAAGAGCAACATTATCGTTTTACAATCTATAGTTAACCATGTAACTGATTTTTAACCAGGGTTTTAACGGTTTAGTTAACAAAAGTTAACTCTATTAAATTTTATTTAGTAAAATTGTGGTTTTTGAAACAGTACATATTAAAATAACAATATGTAATAGTTTGTGTATTAAATGGAGAATAAAAAAATTTGGTGTATATTTTCGTATTTTTCAGAAATTTTCCTTTTAATATATATTTCTGAAAACATTATTTAAAATATAAATGAAACAATTTTTTTTTTTGAGAGAATATGAAACGGATGTAATCAGAAACGAAGCATTTAGTCAAGGACCATTGGTTGACTGAGACGTGCTAAGATGGCAAGATGCTTTATTACGAGGAAGAAAAGGATCCTATTGGTTAAAGCACGTCACGAGACAAACGAAATTAATGTCTCCTTTACGCGCTGACTAAACTAAGCGCGTGTAATACAAGCAGGAGAAATGTCAAAACCAAAAATAAAAAGAGAAATGCAGCTTCGAAACTAACGCAAATTTCATGACTTTTTGCCTTTCATGAGCCGATCTCGACAATGGGTTTTTGAAGAATTTCTGAAAGACGCAACAAAACGTGTTTAGTGTGAAAGAAATCGATTGTACCAATTTGTTAAAACTGTTGCTTTTGTCATAAAAATGGGAAAAGGCGCAATAAAAGAAGAAGAAGAGAGCCCAGGGAAAAGAAAAACATGGCGATGGCCTTTGGCGGCTTTGGTTGTTGTCCTATTAGCAGTTGCTGTAAGCTCAAGGACTGCTTCTAATGTCGGTTTCTTCTTCAGCGATCGTAATTCTTGCAGCTGTTCACTTCAGGTTTTTCTTATTACTCTCTACATTCTCCCTCTTTTGCTTCACTCTGATCATCTTGTTGAGTATTCAATGAATGTTGAAGAATTGTGGATTTAGGGTTATAAAAAGATTATACCTTTTGATGACATTGTTGAGTCAAAAGCTTTTGATCTTTTGGGATTATATAGGGAACTGGTAAATACAAAGGCATAATTGAGGACTGTTGTTGTGATTATGAAACTGTGGATAATCTCAATAGCGAAGTTTTGAATCCTTTACTTCAAGATCTCGTTACAACTCCATTTTTCCGTTACTATAAGGTCAGTGAGATGCTTTATAATCTGATTTTTGATTCAATGTTGTAGTTTGTTTGATATGGATGGATAATGTTCTTCTTTAGGTTAAGTTATGGTGTGACTGTCCATTCTGGCCTGATGATGGAATGTGCCGGTTACGTGATTGCAGTGTTTGTGAATGTCCTGAGAATGAATTCCCTGAACCGTTTAAAAGACCGTATAATAATATTGCTGGTCTTCCTTCTGATGATCTTATGTGTCAAGAAGGTAAACCACAAGCAGCTGTTGATCGTACTATAGATAACAGAGCATTCAGAGGTTGGGTCGAAAGCATTAATCCATGGACACATGATGATGACACACATAGCAGTATGTACTTAAACATTAAAAAACACTTATTCTTTAGTAGATATATCCTGTTGAGTATGTCTATGTGTAATGTGTTGATGTTGATTGTAGGTGAGATGACTTATGTGAATCTGCAATTAAACCCGGAAAGGTATACTGGTTATACTGGGACTTCAGCTAGAAGGATTTGGGACTCTATATATTCGGAGAATTGTCCAAAATGTAAGATTTTTTATTCCTTCTCTACCATATTGGTCTTGTGTGACTTGTAATGTGATGTGTAAATGGTTTTTTGCAGATTCATCTGGAGAGACATGTCCAGAGAAAAAGGTTTTGTACAAATTGATATCTGGTCTTCATTCTTCAATCTCAATGCACATAGCTGGTGATTATCTTCTTGATGAGTCACGCAATCAGGTTTGTGTTTCTGAGCACAAGATAGGCAAGTCTCTCAACCATGGCTGACATGTTTTCATTCAAATGCAGTGGGGACAAAATATCGAGCTGATGTATGATCGTATTCTTAGACATCCGGATCGTGTCAGAAATATGTACTTCACGTATCTCTTTGTGCTACGAGCTGTAACTAAAGTGAGTAACTTCTCTGCAAGTTAGTTTTTACGGAATTTTTCACATGTCTCTAGTAGTCTTTAAAGAATGACATTGACAATGTTTTATTCAGGCAACAACATATTTGGAGCAGGCAGAATATGACACAGGAAACAATGCCGAAGATCTGAAAACACAGTCCTTGATTAAACAGTTATTGTATAGTCCGAAACTCCAAACAGCATGTCCTGTTCCATTTGATGAAGCTAAGCTCTGGCAAGGTCAAGGTGGACCTGAACTGAAACAACAGATTCAGAAGCAGTTCAGAAATATAAGGTTTGTCTTTCATTTTGGAAAATGTAGAGAGCGGAAATAGTAATGCGGCTAAGTATGTATGTGTTGCAGTGCATTGATGGATTGCGTAGGTTGTGAAAAATGTCGGCTTTGGGGAAAACTTCAGGTTCAGGGTTTAGGAACAGCATTGAAAATTCTCTTCTCTGTTGGAAATCAAGACAAGGGTGACCAAACAGTGAGTTTATTGACATTTTATTATGCATTGTTTTGTATATAGACCAGATGATCTGAGATATTTCTATCCTTTTTTCAGCTGCAACTGCAACGGAATGAGGTGATTGCGCTTGTGAATTTACTGAACCGTCTCTCTGAGTCGGTTAAAATGGTCCATGATATGGGGCCTGACGTGGAGCGGCTAATGGAGGATCAGATAGCTAAGATATCAGATGAACCTAGCAGAATAAGAAGAATATGGGATTTAGCTGCTTCTCTCTGGTGAATTACTTTAATTTAACACAACGAACTGTCCAGCTTTTAGGCATTCTTGCTAGCCTAGGATGGATAGTCATCTTTGTAACAATGAAAAATCAATATAGATACTAAACTCATACAAAAGATTTTGGTGAAACATATAAAGAGAAATAGAGTTTCTTAAGGCCAAGAATCTATACAGATACAGAAATAAGTAAGGTAGTTATACTTACTGATACTTTAGTTGCTTCTAGTCGTCTTGCACATTAGATCAAATCTATAAACCAGATTTCAAGAAAATCATTTCAAATGTATAGAAATAGAGAATGCACAAACTCACAAAACAGGAATCCATCTATACAGTAGAATCAAATCAATAAATCCACAAACTCATAAGGGAAGATGATAAAATATCAATCATCTTCCAATAAATCTACTTGGATGAGAAAAATTAAGTCTTAAGGTCAGAGATAAAACCTAGTTTTAATAGTTGAGATTACATCCATCTCTCTTTCTCCTTTTGTATCTGTTTCAGTGGTGTGTCCTTTAGACCTGCTTTACGAGCATTGGTTAGAAGAACTCTATGAGCTAACCTTCCTCTGCTTCCTATAGACAATCTAACTTTCTCCATTCCGACATTAATACCACCTCTCCTCAACGGTTGCTGTCTTGGGGTAGATTTCATTTGCATTCTCTTTTGCATACTTCGTCTAAGTATGCTACTTAGCATTTTCCCATTACTTCTATTTAACTTTGGGCTGACACAGAGCACTTCATTAGCGTTGCTTTTTTCATCAGGCGAGCTTGTAATAGCTTTGTGTGATGGCCTTAATGGTGAAGTTGATGTAATTGGGAAGAATGGCATTGGAGCAAGAGAACTCCTTCTTGGAGGTGGAGCTGGTTGTAGAATACGTTTTGGACAAATGGAGAATCTTCCTGTTCTTTTTGGTATTTGTAACCGCTCAGCCATTTCTGGATTGTTCTCCTTCTCAATGAGGTCATACTTGAGCCCACCGTTGGGTAAAGGAGGTAGATTATAGCTGGTGGTGCTCTCTGTTAGATTCACCATTTCTTTCGCAATTGGTGTTTCATTTGAGGTCTTGGTGCTTCCCAATAGTATGTTAGCTAGAGGTGGCCTCTTTGATGTGTTGTTTTCGTCTTCGGTCTGCTGTTTTATGTGCTGTTCAGCAATCTTGGTGTCTACATGCTGACGAGCGAGCTTCCTCTCTACCAACAATTGCGATTCAAGCTCCTTAACCTAAAGCAAAGAAGGTGGTTTGTGATATGTGAATGTTATAACCCATGTTGTTCTGGTGGTTATGGCAAGTATTCTTTACCTTTTCTTGAAGGGTTTTGTTCTTAGTGTCTCGTTCCTTAATCTTTGCCTCTAAACCTAACATTGTTTCCTCCATTTTCCTCATCTGTTCGTCTTTTCCTTTCATATCTTGCTTCCATTTCTCAACCTAATCAAGAATTAACACAACTTAGAGCGGTACACGAATGATTTATAAACACATATGTATAACTTACCATTTGCTTGTATTTCAAAAGTTCAGTATTGTCTAGCTGCTTCTTTGCAGGACCCAACTCTATCCCTCTTACTCTGCTAGCAAAGTTCAGTGAGCATAGTGTCTCGCTTACATCCTTCTCGTTAGGACTGATTTGTACGAACATGAGGGTCTTCGAGTCTCCTCCTGTCGCATACACTCATTTTAAAATTTAATAACAAGGATTTTGCTTGCATCTGTAAGCAAAGAACTTGATTGTTGCTTTCATGCTTTGAGATTAAAGTTAAGTACCTAGAGAATCCTGAAGTAAGTGCGTGAGCTTTGAATTTCTGCGAAAGTAATGCAAACCAAACGTCAGGTTGGATGAAAAATGGTGACTGTAATAGTCAGTGACTCGAGGAAATTAGATTTTTCTTATCAACCTGAAAGGAATGTGAGAGCTTTTGTTGGCGAGAGCGAATATGACATCGCCAAGAGCGGATAATGATTTGTTGATGTTTTGGGTCTCCTTGAGGCGTTCTCCTTGCACTTCTGTCTTTGCAACCCGTTCACTTCCTGCTAAATCAACTAACCACAGTTTGCTCTTTGTGCATTCTCCATTCAACAAATTCTCCCCTTTTACCATCACACAGTGGATGCTGAGCAAAGAGAAAAAAGAAACTTCATTAGATAGCTGATCGATCACCAGAAAGATTTCCTAGAAAGAGAGTTTTGCAAACCAGTGAGATCGGCTGCTATGCTCATTGGCTGTCGTTTTCCCGACAGCCCTTGCATTACTTCCTATTTTCAACACATTCCAAACCTCATCTATGCTTTTCACGCTTGCTTCAACCAATCCTGGTACGTGGTGGTTTCCTTCACTCACTTGCCTTATCTCAAGTCTGCAGAAAAAACAGTGGATGAATTTCAATTACAGAATGTTTAGCTACTATTAATGATACTACAACAGCAAAAACTACTTTTAGTTCTTCATGATCAGCTAGACTAAAGAACCATGGAGCTTCACTACATACAAATTATATGTACCTTTTCAGCGCAGATGCATTTTGTGAAGCTGGGACCAACAAATCTCTTATTTGCTCGTTGTAAACTTCCAAGACACTAACAGAGATCTCATAACTGTAGCGGTTTTCTCGCTCTTTAGCTATTTGAAACAGATTTTTCAGTGTTCTATAGTTTACACCACGATCATCTTGAGTTCCCTCCATGGTAAATGTTTTCCCAGTACCAGTTTGACCATAGGCAAAGATGCAAACGTTGTATCCATCAATAACTGACGTAGCAAAAGGAGCAGTATCTTCGAAAACATCAGCTATAGAAAGAGACAGAAAACAACAAGTCGATTTGTGGGATGGGATTTCCTGTAACGGAAGTATGCAAAGAGTGATAATGGATGCCAAAAATCAAAATCACCTTGTGAAGCGTTAGGACCAAAAACAGAATCGAACTTGAAGCTTTTTTTGGGAAACCCATTTGACATGACTATGACCTCCCCATTTTTTGTTGAGTCAACATCAATTCCCGTTGATACTCCTGCTTCAATTTCTTCAAAGTTTAAGGGCCGGCACCTGCAAAAGACCCTGATGTTTCCTGCAGGAAAGAATGATCACTGTGAGTTGTTAGTCTAGAAATTATACTGAATTTCAACACAAACCTTTAAGCTCAAGTATCTTGTTATATAGTTCCTTCCTCTCTTTTTCTCCCGCAACAAATTTGACTTTGAGGTTTTCATGAAGTTCTGCGTCTTGCTTTACTGTTGAAAACAGATGTAAACAAATCAGAATTCACACACAATATAAAATATCTTTATAGTGCTAGTGGTATTTACAATTGACAGCAAAACCAAGACTCACCTCTGGAATGGATGTGAGAACTGAACTCGTTGATATCTTGGACTAGCAATTTGTATGCGGATGCCTCTTCCAACAGCTTAATTTGCTCCATCTTCATAATCTGTGAACCAAAATTCGTTAAGATGAAGTATAAGAACTTGCAGTTGCTGATAGTATCTTAAGTTTGCTTCCGCGTGCGTACCTTTAATTTTCTTGTCAAATCTCTTAATGACGAGAACCATCTGCTCTTCTCTTTGACTTGTCCTTCGACAGCAAAAGCTAGTATAAACGTATACCTAAATGTCAACTTCACGTTTGCAAGGAAGATCAACCCAAAAAGAGAAGTTTATACATACCCAAAGAACCAACATGCATCGACTTGCGCATTAACTCATTTTGAAGCTCTCTGAGAGAATTCAATGCTTCCTCACATTCTCTACTCTTTCCTTGATTCTCTTGTTTAAGTTCGTCAACCATTCTCTTCATGTCCGCCATCTCTTTCTTCTGCTGCTCACTGTCATTTATCATCTCTTGGGTCTCTTCTTCCGTCCTGCAGTCAACATTTTCCTAAAACCAGTACGACATTTAACTATCTGCAACTTAGGTACACTCAAACTAAACTGGAAACATCAAGCTTGTGGAAGATTCCTCACCTGAGGTGGCTGGGATAGAACAGTCTCAGTTGTTCCTTTTAACGCTAGTATTCCAGTGTCTTCAACATCTGAAAGAGACAAATTTGTAATATACCTAGTTTGATTAACCAAGTTAATAGTTTACTGATTTCCAAGCACCATATATCTCACATGGAAGATGAAAAAGAAACAAAAATTATTGCTAAAGACACAGAAGGTTGAAAGCAACATACTAGTAGCCGTTGCCTCTTTCTTAATAGAAATGCCACTTAGAATTGCGGTTCCTGTAACTCCTTCTAATCGTATAGATAATTCTCCTTCCAAACCTACGAGCATCCTTAGATCAGCTATCACAAGAGGTGAATTTGCTCCTACTTGCGAAAATAAATCTAGGCCGGATATGACCTGCAATAGTTTTTTTAATCGAATCATAAATAAGAAGTAATGATAAGAACATAGGAGAATTTCAAATGTAGTGTGATGTCTCGCCTTTGCTCCTTGAATATATATATCAAAAACTCTAACTCCTGCTGGACCTTTAGTGAACTCTATTTCAGCAAAATGCAGATCAATGAAGTAGTCCCCAGGATCCAATGACTGAAACTTGTAAGCAAAATTACCAAGTCGAGCTGTTTGATACAACAAAAGCTCATCATCATTTCGAACAACAGCATCAGTCGTGATAGTTTCACCACCATTGTAAAACTCATCCTTCAAGAAAGTTACATCAGATATGGTCACATCTGTGCTTGTAGAGCCCGAGTTGATACTTATCACAGGAGTTGTACTCTCCAGAAAGTTTCCAGGTGGAGAAGGTAATTCAAACGAAGACTCAGGAGACATTTCAAAGCCGAATGTTTGACAGATTGCTGAGAACTTCACAGTTGAAGTTTTACGGCCATCTTTGATAGCAGGACCATTGATTCCATTCTCTAGAGAAAGCTCAGTGGAAAACCTGATATTCTGAGCAATATTTGGGGAATCTTCAATGCTACCTCTCGGTATATCTGGTGAAGCGCCACCATTTACTAGATCGGGAGATGTTAGAGGAAACCCTAACACGAGTTTACCTGAAACGCAACCGAGCCAATGTTGACACCATTAGACTCTAATTTGAGTAAATCGATTCCAATAAACAAAGAATGAAAGGTTCAATACCATCTAACGCTACAGGATCACTAAATTGTTCCACTTTCATCATTCCCGGACTTGATTGTTCCATATGAACATCTAAAGTTTAATCCAGATTCAGTAAATACTAGAAATATCCGAACTCTTCTGTATTCACATCATAGATAAGGTTCGAACTGACTTACCGTTACTCAGTCCGCAATTTGAATCCAGATCCGCTATTTTCATCGTCCTTAAGCTCGATACTCGGGACTTTTCAGCTGCTGGTTTTTTTTAAAAAGCAAAAAAAAAAAAAAAAGAAGGGGAGNAAGGGGAGCAAACACTTTTGAAAACAAAAAAAATCTTCGATTCAATAAGATAAAACTGAAATCTTACAGTGAGAGAAACTTTCAAGTTGCGAAGAAGCATCAGTCGCGAGAAGTGGATCGTGCCATTGATCACAACAATCCTCCATCAAAATCCAATCTGACAAATTTCTACAAAAGAATAACAAGAGAGGAGAAGAGCAAAAATTAAGGAGTACAAAGAGAGCGACCAGTTTCAAAATGGCAAATGAGAAGAAGAGAGAATTAAGGTAAGAATCGAATCTATTTTGTTTCCACTTACGGTTATTTTTAACGTTATTAAACGACCGTTGATCCGTTACTCCTTTGAAATTTGAAAATGCTTTCCCGGGCAGCTGGGCAATGATTGACCTCTTTTACGGGCAACTTAAGTTACTTACACATGGCAATCTAAACTAATCCAAGTGAATTAGCATCTCGTAAATTAATCCAAGTGAATTAGCATCTCGTAAATGTACTCCCTCCGTTTCGAATTACTTGTCATTTTAGAATTTTGCACACAAATTAAGAAATCCCGATTTTCTATAAAAACACCATTAAATATTCTAAATCAACCAATAGAAAAAACTCCAACAATTATTCTATTGGTCAAAAAAGTCAAATTCATTTAATTTTTGCATTGAAAACCTAAAACGACACATATTTTGAAACAAAAATTTTTCTCCAGAACGACAACTAATCTGAAACGGAGGGAGTATTAATTATAAGATTGACATTACCAGACACCCCAATTTTATATACCTAAATTATTTCCCCTCGACCTTTTTTGCTCATCATTCTACTATTTGAACTTATGTTTTTCAACACCAATCTTCATGAACTTTTTGAAATGCTTAAAATTCTACATATGCGATTAATCTGATTAAATAGCGATTGTAATTATAAAATCACGTTTTTAAATATTGATCAAGTGTACCAAAAAATTTTTTAATAAATCTTAACCCGAAATTGATTTTAAAAACAAACGATTTTGGTTAAAAAAACAAATCTAATTAAACCAAATTTAAAAGAACCTGACATCCTGTTCATCTTTCTTAGGCACAAAATTGTTCTGGGAGAGCTTAATTTCAATTGATTTCACCCAATCTTTAACCGAATTTGATTTTAACGAAAGTTGCAGATAACGATTTGTCGAAGCAGACTTGTCTAGGTTTGATTTGAAAGTGACGATTTCAAAGTGTCCCATTTGAAAGTGTTGTTTTTGCTTCCAGTGATGGCAGAAAAAGGTAGTGTTAGGTCTCTGGTGGTTCCTGAACAAGCTTGTTTTTTCTTCTAGTGATGATAGAACCAATAAGTTAGTCTCGGTTTTAGTCTTGCTTTTGTCTCAGGTTTGTCTCGGTTTTGGCTCATTTTTATGCTTTCTAAGTTTGGGTCTGCAGAGATACTTGGAATATTTATAAGGATTCTTGATTTTGGCTCAGTTTTATGCTTTCTAAGTTATAATGATTTTGGCTCAAATGAAAATCTCTTATGTGTTCTTGATGCAGGGAGAAGAAACTCACGTAATTTCTGGTCTTGTAAATCTCTTTGGTATTGAATCGCCTGATTTAACTTCAAGATTAGCTATAGCAGAATATATACCAAATAAGTTCTTGAAATGAATTTGATTGAGAACAAAGTTTAAAGATTGGCAAAAATTCAATAACTTATACGTATATATGTTGCATACTTTGATAAATGTTTGTATTCAAATTTTTTTTATAAAAACTGAAGCTTCTAAATTTTGATACTTGTGAAAATGTTTGCTTCTGCTACTAAAATAACTTATACGTATATATGTTGGCTCTGTTTCAAATAGAAATATCTTTACCTAAGAGTCAATCACATATACGTCAACAACAACTCAGATGATATAAAAGAAACTGGATACACATATATGCCAAAGAACATTTTGAATAAGTTCAACTTTGAGAGTTTTCACATGTTCAACAAAGTATGAGACAAGTAGCAGTCCAAATGCCTAACATTAATACTTTATTCATCAAAGTATGAATAAATTATACTTAGAGAGTTTTCACATGTTGATTCGCCTCTACGATTCGGTTCGTTTCGTTACTTTTCAACTTTTGTCTCTTTCTTCTCATCAGCTTCTTTCGTTTCATTTCCCTTATCAGTTTGAGCATTCTCATCTAGGTTGGGCTCACCAAGAGGATTCACATTCTGTTCGCTTGTCAAGCTACCCTTGTTCTCAGTCTCTTCCTCTTCAGGCTTCTTCATCTTTTGGAGGTTCTTCAGCTTTTTCTTCACTCTCAGGCTTCTTCTCCATCTCAGATGTATCCACGTTCACGTCCATGGGCTCTTTGTTCTCAGCCTCAGTCTTTTCTCCATCTTTGGTCTCCTTCTGTGCCTCTGCAACTTCTGTTTGACTGTTCTTCTCATTCTCTGCAACTTCTGTTTGCCCGTCTTTCTCAGCCTCAGTCTTTTCATCTTCTTTGTTCTCCTTCTCTGCCACTGCAATTTTCTTTATTAGAAGATATTGTGATAAGTTTATATCTTAAAAACTTGTGCAGATAGTTAGGAACATATCTTAACTGTTTCTTGTATATATGAGTTGCCTTTGTGCTATGAATAAACCAGATCGTTCTAGGCTAAATACAGAACATATTGATATGGTATTAGAGCAGGCGAAAATACAGACCTAGTTTTCGATTTTTTCCTCTTAGTAAAAAGAAATGATGGTTGACGGAGAACAATCAATCGATAGGAGTAACAACACGACTGAGAACAAAACGTCGGAGACGCTGCCGTATACTTTGTATGCATCAGACAATCCCGGTAGCTTGATCATGTCGGTTGTATTGACCAGAGAAAACTACAATGAGTGGTCTACTGAGATGGTGAATGCCTTAAGGGCGAAAAGGAAGAAAGGATTCATAGATGGTACGATCGTGAAGCCAAGCGCGACGGATCCGAACCTTGAATCATGGCACACAGTGAACTCCATGATTGTAGGATGGATAAGAGCATCCATCGAACCGAAAGTCAGGTCCACCGTAACTTTTATATCAGATTTTCATAAGCTATGGGAAAATCTCAAGAAGAGATTCTCTGTAAAGAACAAGGTAAGAATTCATCACTTGAAATCAAAGCTAGCTTCTTGAAGACAGGAAGGACAAAGCGTCTTGGTGTATTTTGGTCGCTTGTCCTCAATGTGGGAAGAACTAGATATGTATCAACCTGCTATGGAGTGTTCTAGTGGGAATGCCGAGAATTTGGAGGAAGAAAGAGAAGAGGAGAAAGTGCACCAATTCATAATGGGATTGGACGAAGCAAGGTTTGGAAACTTGTGAACTACAATTATCTCCTCTGATAATCGAGTGGACATAGGTGAAGTCTATTCAAAAATAATCCGTGAAGAGCAGAGATTGAATTCTTCAAACTCAAGAGAACAATTGAATCAAGTTTTGCAACTCGTCGTGAAGCAGAGGGTATAGGAGGTGAAACAAGAGCAGAAACTAATGGCAGAGGACGTGTGCAGTGCACACATTGCGGTAAAAATGGACACGATAAAGCAAACTGCTGGGAAATTATCAGATACCCAGACTGGTTGGACGAAAGATCCAGCGGCAGAGGAGGTGGTCGTGGGACTGGGTGAGGCCGTGGTGCAGGTTATGACAGCCGTGGTGGAGCTGGACGCAGAAAAATTCAGGCTGCTCACGTCACCACCTCAAATGCTTCTACCTTTCCCGAACTAACACAGGAGCAGTGGAGAGCTCTTACACTGATGCTTCAAGACAAAACAACCCCTTTCTCTGAAAAATTGTATGGTAAGAACGATTGTGGAGATGTGATCTTAGATACTAGAGTTTCACATCATATGACAGGAAACAAATCAATTTTGAGCAATTTAACTGCGATTTCTCCTTGTGATGTTGGTTTCGCATATGGGAACAAAACATTTGCAACACACTTGGGTTCTTTCGGTTATCAGATCGAATAAACTTAGTGAATGTTTTGTTTGTCCCAAATTTGAATTGCTCTATGATTTCTATGTCCAAACTCTTGCGACAGACGAATTGCTTTGCCTTGTTGACTGATTTGTTGTGCGTTTTACAGGACCATTTCAAGAAGACTCTGATTGGAGCAGGTGAAGAGCACGATGGGGTTTATTATTTCGCTACAAGGGTTAATGTGACGGTTAATACATTTGATCAGAACAGATGGCACAAGAGGCTTGGGCATCCTTCTTTTTCAGTTTTTGGTTTTTGCCTACAATTTCTAAGCTACCTAAGTCTTTAGATTTGTGTGATACTTGTTTCAAAGAAAAACAAACAAGAGATGTGTTTCCTGACAGTTCGAATAAATCTAAAGAATGTTTTTTATTGATTCATTGTGATATTTGGGGACCCTATCGGGAACCAGCCTCATGTGGAGCATCTTACTTTCTCACCATTGTAGATGACTTCTTCAGAGCTGTCTGGATATTTTTGTTGATTACAAAATCAGAGGTTCCTCAACGTCTTAAAAATTTATGTGCAATGACCGAAAATCAGTTTGGAAAATCAGTGAAAACAATTTGCAGCGATAACAGAGCTGAATTTATGTGCATGACCTCCTATTTTAAAGAGAAAGGGATCATTCATCAAACTTCTTGTGTAAACACACCGCTACAGAATGGTAGAGTAGAGCGAAAACACAGGCACATACTTAACGTGTCTCGTGCTCTCCTGTTCCAAGCAAGCTTGCCGATTACAATTTGGGGAGAGGATGTTTTAACAGCAGTACACTTCGTTAATCTAACACCAACAAAGGTGTTAAATGGTACAACATCTTATGCAATGTTATTTGGAGATTCGCCGAACTATGATGAGCTTTGGGTCTTTGGGAGTCTTTGCTATGTTCATGCTCAGTCCCGTTCGAAAGATAAATTTGCACCAAGGAGCCTAAAGTGTATTTATTTGTTGGGTACCCATATAGGAAGAAAGCCTGGATGATGTTTGATATCGATACTCATGAGTTTATCATTAGCCGAGATGTTGTTTTCCAAGAGGAGATATTCCCATACACTACTATACAATCTGAATCACCTCATCATTCTTCATCTACACGATATTTACCTCTGTTTGGTGATGATGACATAATCGTTTTAACGAAAAATCATGCTCCAGAGACCACAACTCACGCTACGGAACATAGGGAGCTTGATTTGCCTTTCTCGGCTGAGTAAGTGCAGATTTTAGATTCACATGAATCAGAGACAGATTCAGCACCTGCAGCTCTTGACTCTGGCACATCTCCACCACCAGTGGTCTCTGATCTGGGTCGTGGTCAGCGAGCTCGTCTAGCTCCGACAAAGCTGTAGGACTATGTAGTTTATGAAGCACACACGGATAATAAACCCTGTCTCAATGCTGCTTCACCTCCTTCGTCTACGTCTTCTGAAACTGTCCCAGGTACGTCACGTTTTCCTCTTTTGGCGTATCTCTCTGATGTGAATTTCTCTGTTTCACACAGATCATATCTCGCGACTGTGATAAAGGGATATGAGCCACGACATTACTCTCAAGCAGTCAAGGATAAAGCTTGGCGTGAGGCGATGCAAAGTGAAGTAGATGCGTTGGAATCTAATCACACTTGGGAGATTGATACTTTACCAACAGGGAAGACAGCTCTCGGGTGCAAATGGGTCTACAAGCTCAAGTATAATGCTGATGGCACTTTGGAACGCCACAAGGCTTGACTTGTAGTCCTCGGTAATAAGCAAATAGAGGGTGAAGATTATGATAAAACATTTGCACATGTCGCCAAGATGTCTTCTGTTTGTAGCCTATTGAAATTGGCATGCGCTAAGTAGTGGGAAGTGCATCAAATGATTGTGCACAACGCCTTCTTACATGGTTATTTAGCAGAGGAAGTTTATATAAAAATGCCTCCAGGTTTCGCATCCTCCGATTCAACTAAAGTGTGTCGGTTGCAGAAATTGCTGTATGGACTTCGCCAAGCGCCGCGTTGTTGGTTTGCCAAGTTAAACTCAGCCTTGCTGTCTTATGGTTTTGCACAATCATATTCCGATTATTCTCTGTTTTTATACACTAAAGACTATGTCGAATTGAGAGTTTTAGTGTATGTTGATGATTTGTTAGTGTGCAGCAATGATTCTGAGACTTTAGCAACTTTCAAGAGGTATTTAAGCACATGTTTCCACATGAAAGATCTTGGAAAGCTCAAATATTTCCATGGAATTGAAGTCGCGCGGTCTTCTGAGGGTATGTGTCTCTCCCAACGGAAATATGCACTCGGGATAGTGGAGGAATCGGGACTTCTTGGGTCCAAACCAGTTTCAACGCCAATTGAACAAAACCACAAGTTAGGCTCTGACACAAGCATGATTCTTTCTGATCTGAAGCTTTATCGTAGGCTTGTTGGACGCCTAGTGTACTTGTTAAATACAAGACCGGATCTCTCCTATGTTGTTCATCTCCTATCACAGTTCATGCAGTCCTCGCGTAAAGCTCACTAGACAGTAGCATTGCGAGTTGTACGGTTCCTCAAGGGCACACCGGGTCAAGGTATTTTACTTGGATCAGCACCGGATCTGTCCATGACAGTTTATTGTGATGCAGACTGGGCATCTTGTCCATTGACTCGTCGATCACTTAGTGCTTATGTGGTTCTACCTGGGGGATCACCTATATCTTGGAAAACCAAGAAACAAGACACGGTTTCACATTCTTCTGCATAAGCTGAATATAGAGCAATGGCAGCAGCAACTAGAGAGATCAAATGGATGACTAAACTGATGCAGGAACTTAACTACAAATGTACCGAACCAGTTCGTCTTTTTGTGACAGTCAAGCTGCCATGCATATTACTGCAAATCCAGTATTTCATGAGAGAATGAAACACATTATGGCGGATTGTCATAGTGTTCGAGACACTGTCCAAGAAGGTCGGATTACTACAGTACATGTTCGAACACATGAACAAATCGCAGACATACTTACAAAGGCATTGGTACTCCGCAGTTCACAAGTCTACTTCCCAAGTTAGGAGTGTTGAACCTCCACTCTCCAACTTGAGGGGAGTATTAGAAGATATTGTGATAAGTTTATATCTTAACAACTTGTGCAGATAGTTAGGAACATATCTTAACTATTTATTGTATATATGAGTTGCCTTTGTGCTATGAATAAACCATATTGTTCTAAGCTAAATACATAACAGATTGATATCCTTCTCAACCTTTAAGTTTTCTATCTCTCCGTTTTGAACCTTCTCAGCCTCTAAGTTTTATGTCTCTCCATTTTCAACATATGTTCTTCACTTTTATTCTACAAATAAGACAGTAACTACTAATTTTTCATGAATTTCTTTTCTTTATCCAACAAAGTTACTGTTTTTGTATTTCTTATTCCCATTCCAACCTGCTTTTCGATTTTACTCTCATTCCATGCTAAAAACCTACTGTAAAATTTTCAAAACTTCTTTAAAATGATTTATAACCTAATCTACTCTTTTATCAACTCAAACTCATAACCTTAACGCTGCTTCACATCTATAGAATCGTCGAAATGGGTAATCATCCATTTTTGATACAAATACCACAAAATTCTCTCAACACCAACATTGACTCGGAATCCCTTGATATCTTCCCCTTGCTCTCACGTGCGACGGACCGACAGATCGAAAGGTGCTGATGGAGGTCGAATTGCTTCCACTCATCCTCAAATCTCTATTAAATTCAAAGAATAACAAACCCTAAAAAAAATCCCCTCACAAATTCAAAATCTAATAGTTTAAATATTATTGGTTTTAAAAATAAAATAGAGACTAACAAAATTTGTTGGAGTCGAGAAAAAACCAAGATTTATTAGAAAAATTTAGGTTGTTAGAGCATCTCCAAAGGGAATACCTCAAATTTGAGGTATCACCTCCCTCAAATTTGAGGTATCATGTATTTTGCTCCAAAGGCAATACCTCAAATTTTGAGGTATCAAAAATATGTATTTTGCAATATTGCCTAAATCTTTATTCACACTTACATAATATCCTATAACTTATAAACAAATATAAATCATTCATCATTCAATTATTAAATGCAATATTTATTAATAAAATGTTACATAATTTTTAGAAAACATAGAAATAATATCTTATATAAAATTAGTGACAAAAAAATCTTAAATAAAATTCAAATATCATACTATTAATTAAAATTCAAACATCTTAAATAAAATTCAAACACCATAGTGCTCCCATATATGTTCGACTAATGCAAGAATCATAAAAAAAAAATAACTAGCAATCACATCTTTTCCTTTAGTTACACCAAACCCTTTCGAATAATATTATGATTATCTTGGTTGTTGTGGATCAAATTTACGTGACCCGATGTTGTAGTTTTATTTTGTTGTTATAATAATTGTGTGTTATATAATTTTATTTTGTTGTATTGTTCTCTTTTGTATTAAATTTGTCTTATGTTTTTTATTTTGTTGTATTGTTGTATTTTATTTTGTTGTATTGTTCTATTTTAATATTATAATTTTATTTTATATGTTTATAAACATATTATATAAAAACTAATATACATTTAAAGTAAAACATACAAATAATAGCACTACAATAATTAAAATAAAACTTGAAATTATTATTTAAAAGTATATATATATATATATATATATATATATATATATAAGGACTAGAATGAAAAGAAAAGTTGATACCTCAAAATTTGAGGTATTTGACTAGTGATACCTCCAAACGATACTTCAAATCCTTAAAATTTGAGGTATTGGACTAGTGATACATCAAATTTGTGTTAGTGTTAAAACCCCCTCAGCAAGATTTCGTCTTTTATTTATGAAGTCACGACGTCCTCGGTACACAATGACCCAGGAGGATTCATCAAGAAGATATTCTACCTGAGGAAGAGTAGAGAACACATATTCTACCTGAGGAAGAGTAGAGAATACATATTCTACCTGAGGAAGAGTAGAGAACACCTGAGTACTCAGTATTCACTGAGACGCAGGTGGACATGAGCTCAAGTGTAACTGCTCCGAGATTCCTGGGGAATATTCTGAGGTAGTAAGTCGTGGAAGTTCGAGCTAAGCGGGAATATCGGAACTGACCGAGGTATCCAGAACGCAGCGGGGATTTTGGACCTGACCAAGGTATCCAGAACGCATCGGGGATTTTGGAGCTGCTACTTGCGAATCCGGAAGCCCAGCAGGAATTTGGGGGAATGAGCAATATAAATAGAGAGAGATGTGAAAATAATGGGTCTTCTTTTTCTAAATTTTTATAGAGAGTTTGTACACTGTTCTTAATTGAAAAAATTGATAAATCAATAAATTTCTATTTTTTCATTAATTTGTGTTGTGGTTGTTCTTACTTAGACGAAATTCTATCGAATTCTTCATTTAAATATCTTATAAATTCGTTTGTGGATTTTGACATCCAAAAATTGGCGCTAGAAGGAGGGAGCTTTTAGATTTTCATACGCAAAGGAGCATCACAACCAGATCCATAACGTTCAAACTCAAAGAACAACAATCTCAGCTGGAGGAATGCCCTAGCACAATCCAGACACTCCGCCAAACCATGGAATTCATTTCCGCGAGGATGAAAAAGCAAGACGCCCTGAACCAATCCCTTCTCGATCGACTCAAAAAAATGGCGAAAGAATCTGCAGATCAAAACAAGGCGATCACTCAGTGATAGTAGGATTTTGAAGTCCTACTGGGTAACAGTCATCCATCGTTGTAATATAGATGTGTTTGTCAATCCATAATGGGAATGCACTAAACAATCTGGATTGGGATGGATGCTTTAAAGTCAAGCTAAGTGTTAAAAGGGGTTGTTTTCTAAAAGGTCATAAGTGCAATGAACATAAAAAGCGTAAAGATAGAAAGAAGCATAAAAGACTTGAAAGTAAAAACAGAGTAAATGCAAAGAAGGTGAAAGGTGCAAACAATGTAAAGCAGTTCCTGAGGAATAGGGTAATTTGACTAAGGATCTACCCTGGGCTACCTAAGTACCTAAAATACCAAATACAATGAGCTAACCCCTAGACAGTAGCAACATATGCAATCAATTCCAATTCTTTGGCAATCAATCTCACGCCAAGCAGTCACAGACTCAACTGCCGTCATAGACAATGACTACCTAACATGCATTAACAACTACTACTATAGTCAATAAGCTTCCCAATATCTAATGACTTAGAAGGGGAAAACGAATCTCACAAGTCACCTAGGTCCGAACACCTTCAATTACTCACATTCTGGTGTTGAAGGGCCTAACGGCGGGTCTTCAGTCCCTTCCGGGTAGAAGTACAATCAACATTACGAACAGGTGAAACAGAAGGGATCTAAGAACAAACAGCTTAGGTACTAAGGTAAACCCAAAACATCAACCATAGTCTACCCCCATCCTCAAGAACTTAGATGACTACTCACTACTCATGGGAGTAGAAGCAGATGAAATAGAAAACATAACCTTAGAACTAAACATGCAGATCTGGGCAAAACAGATGAAGAACAGCAAGAAGATAAACCTAGAAATGAAGAACAGCAATGAAACAGTAAACTAAAACAGGAGATTAAAGCTTAAAACGTAAATCAACATGCACCAGATATGCAACAATGTAAGGCTAAGCAGGAAATCAAAGGAAAAACAAAAGATTAACTAAGAACTTGAAAGAAATCTAGTTTTTACACCAAGAACATGAAGAACAACATAAGAAAATAATGGGTCTTCTTTTTGGGGGAATGAGCAATATAAATAGAGAGAGATGTGAAAATAATGGGTCTTCTTTTTTTCTATTTTTTTATGGAGAGTTTGTACACTGTTCTTAATTAAAAACAATTGATAAATCAATAAATTTATATTTTCTCATTAATTTGTGTTGTGAATGTTCTTACTTAGACAAAATTCTATCAAATTCTTCATTTAAATATCTTATAAATTCGTTTGTGGATTTTGACATCCACAATTTGAGGTATCACTAGTCCAATACCTTAAATTTTAAAGATTTGAAATATCATTTGGAATGGATGATACCTCAAATTTAAGGATGTGAGTTATCGTTTGGAGATGGTCTTAGTAAATTTAAGAGGATAACCGAATGAATTTTATTTTATATTTGTTTTTAATACTTGTTTTTTCTAAATGATTATTTTTAATACTTTTATAATATATATATATATATATATATATATATATATTTAAAACTTTATTTCACCGTTTATATTTTTTTGAAACAACTATTGAAAAGAGGTCATTTTACTAAATAATAAATATGATACTTTCTAGCTAAAATTACATCAATTTTAAAAAATAAATTTAAAATTATGCGTATGGAATTAGTTATTGCCACAACAGTCAATTAGTGTCTATTATTGATTTTGATGAAATCTTGAAATTAGTTTTTATTGAAATCAATTAAAAATATTATTAATATAGATTTAATCTTATTTAAGAAAAAATAAAAGGGGGAAATTTGATTATAATCAAACCTAACATTATAAATATCATTTTAAATTTGACACAATATTGATGTTAATCAAATAAATAAATATATCAATTATTAATTAATTTGATTTTATCATTTACATAAATTTCCTTTAAAAATTATTTAATTCATAAATGAATTTATATTGGTTATTTTAAAGTGTAATTTATATGAGATTTATTTAAATTGAGGTTACTATTTTATAATAACAACATTTATTTGTATATTTCATTTATTTAGTTAAATATGGAAATAATATACTAATATATAGTAAATATAATGTTTATATAAAATATATTAAGCTTAACGATATATATATATATATATATATATATATATATATATT
>OVBE01003663.1:3558-26142 GCA_900406425.1 Iberis pinnata
TACAGGAAAATGCAGGCACACATAAGTACTGGAGCGAGTTGAAATAGAATCAGGGAGATATTTAACAACAGCCTAGACCAGAAAGAAGAAGAAGAAGAAACCTAAAAAGCAGAGATACTATGTCATATGTACTTTGTTGAAAATGGCCAGGCTGCAATAAAATCAAAGAAATGTGAATATTAACCAATCCACCAACAAAAAGTGAACTCTCTGGTTATGAATTAGAAAACTTTAGTACCTTGATGGTTCCACCATAAACCATAATGTCATGCCCATTAAGCCTTCCCGTGGCAATAATTGTTCCAGACATCTGAAAAGTAAACATAAAGCATTAAGCAGAGAAAAAAAAACATTAAACAATACATTCAATAGCTAACATTTTTATCGCAGCCAGGAATAGCTATGTTGACATCATACCATTGCGCGCTCATCACAGTCTCAATTCTGTCAGCAATCAAATCTCTAGATTGCAAACTGGAACATATTCCTCTCGTTCCCATGGAGCGTCACTTACGCCAATTGTATTGAATCTAAACCCCACCACTCCGGCTTTCTCAACTCCCTCTTTTCGCCTTCCACAGATGAAGCAGGTGCATGTTGCAGGTGTTCCCTGCGCTGTCAATCACTGTTAAATAATCTGAAAAAATTCGATAGGATAAACGAAGAAAAGAAGACGGATACACCGTATGGATAAATTGAATAGAATCGAGTAAGAAATTAGCATATCCATTTTTTCTTTTTAGGTTTTCTCCTGGATATGAGCATGAACAAAATTTAGTTGCACATAAATGAGAAATGGAGAGAAAGATTAAAGGTTTATGATATCTATTAGAGTATATAGAAACATACGAATAAAGGAAGGTTAAGGAAAGAGAATCGACATCGTGCCTTTAACCAAGGCACCTTCGAAATCATTTTTAGCCGTTTCGATCAGAAGAGGAGGAGGTGTAGTTTTCTTTTGACGTTTAGTTTTCCAATTTTTTTTTAATCCATGTTATTCTTATGATGACATGGCAACTTGAGAAGAGGTTTTAAAAAGCTGAAGTGTTTAACATAGGAGACCTCCAAAATAAATTAATCGAATAGCCAGTTCTTAGATTTTTTTACGCTTAATATCTCTGTTGTGGTAAAGCTAACGTGGCAACTGTAGAGAAGGGTTTTGGAAAGCTGAGTTGGAAGCATGAGAATCCTTCATTTGTTCCTTTTATATATTAGTTTTTAGGTTTTCTCCGGGAAATGAGCATGAACAAAATTTAGTTGCACATAATTGAGAAATGGAGAGGAAGATTAAAGGTTTATGATATCTATTAGATTATATAGAAACATACGAATAAAGGAAGGTTAAGGAAAGAGAATCGACATCGTGCCTTTAACCAAGGCACCTTCGAAATCATTTTTAGCCGTTTCGATCAGAAGAGGAGGAGGTGTAGTTTTCTTTTGACGTTTAGTTTTCCAATTTTTTTTTAATCCATGTTATTCTTATGATGACATGGCAACTTGAGAAGAGGTTTTAAAAAGCTGAAGTGTTTAACATAGGAGACCTCCAAAATAAATTAATCGAATAGCCAGTTCTTAGATTTTTTTACGCTTAATATCTCTGTTGTGGTAAAGCTAACGTGGCAACTGTAGAGAAGGGTTTTGGAAAGCTGAGTTGGAAGCATGAGAATCCTTCATTTGTTCCTTTTATATATTAGTTTTTAGGTTTTCTCCGGGAAATGAGCATGAACAAAATTTAGTTGCACATAATTGAGAAATGGAGAGGAAGATTAAAGGTTTATGATATCTATTAGATTATATAGAAACATACGAATAAAGGAAGGTTAAGGAAAGAGAATCGACATCGTGCCTTTAACCAAGGCACCTTCGAAATCATTTTTCGCCGTTTCGATCAGAACAGGAGGAGTTGTAGTTTTCTTTTGACGTTTAGTTTTCCAATTTTTTCTTTTTAATCCATGTTATTCTTATGATGACATGGCAGCTTGAGAAGAGGTTTTAAAAAGCTGACGTGTTTAACATAGGAGGCCTCCAAAATAAATTAATCGAATAGCCAGTTCTTAGATTTTTTTACGCTTAATATCTCTGTTGTGGTAAAGCTGACGTGGCAACTGTAGAGAAGGGTTTTGGAAAGCTGAGTTGGAAGCATGAGAATCCTTCATTTGTTCTTTTTATATATTAGAATATTACTTATTCATTTCGCAAATACTTACTAAATCGTATAATCTTTCAATTAGTTTAGTAAATCTTTTACTAATGATTAAATCCTAAAAAAACAGAAACCATTAGAATTTTTCATCTCGAGAAGTCCTACTATAATTCTATTCGTTTAATAAATCTTTCAGTAATGACCCTTGGCTTTTAGGTTACATCTCCCTATCCCATGAACAGGAAGACATCTTATAAACATTGAGACAAGTTGGGATATTTTGTTCATTTCACATGGCCATTTGATCACACTCTTCTTGGACACCCCTCTGACTCGTAAACTCCTTGTATATCACTACAATAAAACAAAGAGATTTATGACGAAGATTTTTGACGGGAAACAACCCGTCAGAAATATTGACCGCAAAAGTGACGGAAAATATGACCGTCAATAAATTTATGACGGGTAAACATCCGTCAGAAATCCTGACTAGTTTTCTGACGGATTGTTACTGACGGGTGACGTCCGTCAGAATTCCGTCACAAACTCTGTCAGTAAATTTGCCCAATTTAAACTATCCATTGTTAGCCGTTACCAACATATATATTCAATTCTAACGAATTATGCCGTCAGAAATCCGTAAGAAAATTTTCCATATAACCAGAAGACATCCTCTCATTATTTCACACACAATTTCACAAACATAGTTATACAATTTCTACTCCTCCTTATTTTCGATCATGGATGGATGGTGAGAGGATTAATTCAGAGCCAAATCTTTTGAATGAGGAATATGCGAATGATGTGATGGAATTCATGGAATTAGTGTGTCGACAACCTCGGGCAAAAAACAGTCGTAAGTTAACATGTCCATGTTCTTGATTTTGGAATAATCATCATGTTATGATAGACATAGTATGGAATCACTTATATATGAATGATTTTTTGCCTAGTTATAAGGTTTGGTACTTACATGGAGAATGATATGATATTGTTGCTAGTAGTAGCGGTAGCATTTTCAGTGACATATAGGACAGAGGAATCTAGACCGAAATTAGATGTTGGGGCACCTATAATGGAATTAGATGTTGGGGCAGCTACGGTTCAAATGGTTAATGATGTTTATAGAGAAAACATAGAGACGGCTCAGGTTTCTTATGAAGAACCAAACTTAGAAGCACAACAGTTTTTTGATATGTTAGACGCAGCGAATCGGCCATTATATAGTGGATGTAGAGATGCTCATTCGCCTTTATCATCTGCTAGTACGTTGATGGTTTTAAAGACGGATTATAACTTGCCTGAGGATGCAGTTGATGCAATAGCCAAGTTGATGAGGGATATCTTGCCATAGGATAAGAATGCTCCATATTCATATTACGAGATACAAAAACTTGTGTCGGGACTTGGATTGCCTTACTAGGTTATAGACGTGTGCATCGACAACTGTATGATTTATTAGAGACGTGATGATACCGAAACTCATGTTGATACTATCGAAAACCAAGGTATAAAGATACATGCGGTAGAGTTTAAGTACCATACAAGAGGATGTGGTATTTTCCACTAACAGATAGGTTGAAGAGGTTGTATCAATCTGCGAGAACAACTGCTGCAATGAGATGGCATGCGGAGCATAGATTTGATAGAGAGATTACACATCCTTCTGATGTAGAAGCTTGGCGTCATTTTCAGGCTACATATCTGGATTTTGCAAGCGAGACACGAAATGTCTATCTCGGATTAAGTACAGATGGTTTCAACCCATTTGGGAAGCATGGTAGACATTATTCTCTATGGCCGGTCATCGTCACACCTTATAATTTGCCGCCAGTATTGTGTATGAACCGAGAGTTTCTATTTTTGTCTGTTCTTGTACTAGAGCCGAAACATCGAAAACGATTGCTTGATGTGTTTTCTGCAACCATTGATATATGCGTTGCAGATGTTATGGGATTATTGAGAACATGTGTATGACGTGTCTTTACTAGAAAATTTTAAGATGCGTGCGGTTCTTATGTGGACTATAAGTGATTTCCCAGCGTATGTGATGCTATCTGGATGGACAACACATGGGAAACTAGCATGTCCATATTGTAGCGACAACACTGATTCCTTCCAGCTGAAGAATGGAAGAAAAACTTTTTGGTTTGATTGTCATAGACGGTTTTTACCCCCGAGTCATCCATATCGTCGATCTACTTTATTATTCACGTAGACAAGATGTGTTGACAGCCCACCGCCTGAATTAGATGGTGGACAACTATTAACCCAAATGGAAGATTATGGTGTTGAAATGACCAATGATGCAAACGTTGGTGGGAATGGACACGTAAATGTTGAGTATGCAGGTGTAAACCATATTTTGAGAGTTTTCTTACTAGAAAACCCATTTGTTGAGACATAACCAAGATGTGATGCATATAGAGAAGAACTTCTTCGACAACATTATGAACACCGTGTTTAATGTCCAAGGGAAGACCAAATAAAATTTCAAGACTAGGTTAGACTTGGCATATATTTGTTCTCGTCCTCAGCTTCACATTAGAGATGATGGAGTTTGTCCAATTCCTGCATTTAGATTGTCTAAGAATGCAAAATCTGATTTCTTCGACTGGATTATTCATAGGGTCAAATTCCCTAATGGATACGCATCTAATTTGAGAAATTGTATTGATATCGGAGAAGGAAAATTCATTGGGATGAAGAGCCACATGACAACGCCTTCTCCCTTTTGTATTTGAGCATCTCCTGCCGAAAGATGACCATGAAGCCATCGCAGGTATTAATGTAGTCACATGTGTGTATTTTACTTATATGTTATAAATTTGTTTTACTTATATATTTATTTTCATCTACAGCGGTTGGAGCATTTTTCCGTGACATTAGCCCAAAAAAACTTACCGCGGATGGTATCTCCATGTTACACAGGAGTATACCAATTATCATTTGCGACTTAGAGAAGATTTTCCCACCGTCTTTCTTTGACGTTATGGAACATCTAACGGTTCACATTCCTCATGAAGCAGCACTTGGTGGCCCGGTTCAATATTAGTGGATGTATCCTTTTGAGAGGTACATGTTCCACCTGAAGAAGAAAGTCAAAAATCTTAGTAGAGTAGAGGGGTCTATTGTGGCATAGAGCATCAACAAAGAAGCCGCTAATTTTGCGGAATATAACTTTCCAAGATATGTGGCAACGAGAATCCGTAGAACAAGTCGACATGACGATGGTGGACAACATCCTACATATTATGCTTATGTCCCTAGTTTGTTCCAACAAATTGGGCGACTTAGCAAAAAAGGTAAGAATCGACAACTTACTGCGGCTGAGTGGAAACATCTACATACGTACATCCTCAGAAACTGTGAAGATATGTTGGAATACGAAAGGTAAATATGAATAATACATTTGACTTTTGGTTCTTATTTTCGTTCGGATCGTGTATATAACTTGTGTATCTGAAAATATTGTAGGATATACATGGCAATGGTTCGTGGTTACTTCCCGAACAAATCTGAGGATGAAATAGCATCTCATAAACAAGAAGAGTATTACAAGTGGCTACAATATTTTGTAAGTTTTTGGTCAATTGCTAACTACAAAAACAATTTTCAACGTCTTCTAAATTTTTTAAAATTTTTATATGTTTATAGATTAGAGAGGAAACATATACTGGGCAAACGTTTCCCACCCGGTTGCTTGAAATTGCGAGAGGGCCGAAAAACATTGTTACATTATATTGGGTAGGAAAATAACAACAGTAGACCATGGCAGTTCGTCTACTTCCGGAGATATTGTGTACTATGGTATTCTTCAAGAAATATTGGAGGTCTGATACTCAGGGATGTTGAACATGCAATGTGTTGTCTTCATGTGTGATTGGTATAATCCAAATAATGGTCGAGGTGTCAAAGTAGACAAGTTTGGGGTCACTTCGATAAACTCCGCAGAAAACTTGGAAAATATGACCCTTTTATTCTTGCTTCACAAGCAGATCAGATACAATTTTCATTAATGTTGTCTTTATTTAATACCTCATTATCCCATCATTATAACATACTAATGGTCAACAAATGTGCAGGTTACAATAGGTACCCATGCGTCTCAGCTAGGAACGATTCTTGGATAACGGTAACATAAGTCGATCCTAGAAGAATGATAGAAGGCGTTTATGACCATGAACCACTATAGCCGATTGGAAATGGTTCACTAGGTGAGATTCAAGCTTCTATGGACGTAAATCTTGTGGTGGACTTCACTTTGTTCGGTGATTTAGACGTCGTTTTACATGACATGAGCGAGGAGTCCCGCGACGAATTTCAAGATGACACATATTCATCTCCTTTAGATTATTCGTCATCCTCCGAGTAGTTTATAGTTTTCACATTATTGTTTTAATCTTTGTTGTTGTTATTCATCTATTTTTTTGTTTTTAATTTTTTTTAATTTATACAATTTCTGACGGATTTTCTGACGGATTTCACAAAATCCGTCAGAATGTTCATATTTGGGGTTTGGGGTTTGAAACCGACAATTTGAAGTTGGGTCTGAACCAATAAAGCCTAATTATGAATAAATTCATAAAGTTTTACATTTATATAGAATTTCAATAAAAGATTCTAACATTTGTTGTGAGATTACAAAAACACACGTTCTTAATATCTGAAAGTGTTTATGAACTTACATTGTGATAAACTGTAACTTTGGAAAATCCCAAAACTTCTAGACATAGACATTTTTATTGTGTTCAATTAGTATTACATTATGATAACAAATGTGTTACCATTTGAATACAATTGGAACCCTAATCACAACTACCAAAACTTCAAACCCTAAAGAAATCCCTAAGCCCTATATTCATATTTCTGACAGATTTTGTGACGGTCTTCATCTGATCCGTCATAAAATCCGTCAAAAATGCATGGTCAAGCATTCTGACAGGTTTTGGTCTGTCAGAAACTGTATCCGTCAGTAAACCCGTCAGTACCGACATATACAGTTTTTTCGCGCGTTTCAAGTTCCAAAAACCTCAAGAATTCAATTTTTTTTAAATCTGACAGCAACTTGACGGGTTTTCTCGTCAGAAACCTCGATATATCCAAAATGGCCACACTCTTCTTCTTCAATTGTCATCGCGAAACAAAGAAAAACCCTAAATTCTCTCAAAATCATCGACATTTACCATAACAAATGGTCAATCCAAACTCCATGTAAGTATATTAAGTAGATTTAAGTGTTTTTTTTTAAGTTTTTGGAGGATTTAAATGGTTAGTTTAGGAGATTTGAGTAGTTTGGAGATTTGGATATTTTCGGAAATTTTAGAGATTTTTATTTAGAAATGTGTTTTTAGGAAATTTAGAAATGTTTAGGGTTTAGGGTTATGTGAAATTTATAAATATAATTTAGGGTTTAGAGTTATGTAAAATTTAGAATTGTTTAGGGTTTAGGGTTATGTGAAATTTAGAATGTCTAGGGTTTAGGGTTATGTGAAACTTAGACATGTTTAGGGTTTAGGGTTATGTGTTTTTGTTAATTTGAAAATGTTTAGGTTTTAGAGTTATGTCAAATTTAGAAATGTTTAGGGTTTAGGGTTTAGATATTTATAAAAAATTTAGATATTTAAAAACATATTTATGAAATTATATATAAAATATTATAATTATAAAAATAATAATTATATGAAATTTTCTATTTATGAATAATTATACAAAAGTTTTGAACTTTATTTAATTTTTAAACTAATAAAAAAATTTGAATGACCGTAATTTCAGGAATTACGGTTATTTTAGGTATTAGGACGGGACTTTCCATGATAGTAGGACTCTGGGGGAAGGAACGACCTCCGCAGTCCCGTCCACATTGGCTGAGCATGTGGGGAATCTGACACCCCCACATCAACCACATCTCCCACCATCCGAGCAGCATCCTCGGGATGCACATGATCCGCAGGATCCACAACATCAGCCACGGTTGACGATCGAGCAGTTACTGCTCCAACCGGGACATGAGCGGTTGCCTTTCCTGGATCCCTCTTGCAGGGAAGGTACGACGTGGTTTCCAGCTTCGGACAACGGGATCACAAAGTGCATCGCGAGAATGATGCTCAATATTCTACGTCGTCCCTACCTGAAGTTCGTTAATATGCCTCCCGAGGATCAGTAGTATTGGGTTTATTGCTTCGCAGTAAATTTTTGATTCGTTGTTAATTTTAATGTCAAATTATAAGTTGCTAACTTTAAATTTGTGCGTTATGTAACTTGAATACAACTAGAGCCTTGCGATGACGAGTATAGTGAAGAAGAATTTCAAGAGTAAGGCGGGTAGAATTTCAGCAAGCAACATTCACAAATGATCGATGGACTCCTGCAGGGCTACATCACCTACTGGAGTAAGGAAGGGACGCAAGGGTTATCTGTCACGAACAGGGGCAACCGACTGAGCGGACGTGATTAGAGAGGGATTGCTACGAGGAAATCTGGTGCGAAGAGTTCATTCACCCGACTGGGAGATTTGGTACCTTTTACTTTGAATTCTAATTTTCAAATTTCATATAAGTTTACATTTTAACCTTTTAATTGTTAAAAAGAGAAAGAAGACTGGCCATGATCTGACGCCGCTTCAAATTATAGAGGATCTCCACACCAACAAGAAGACCGGGGAGATTCAAGATCAGCTTGCGCGAGAGTTAGTGGAAACAAAAAAAGTGTTTCGAGGAAATCTGGTCTTCCCAATCGACACCACAAGAAGAAATCCCCTTGGAGACGCAGTATCAAGTTTTCTCTCAAGTAAATGAATTTTGCATTAAATTACATACATGCTATTTAAAATTTTCTATACTATTACAATATTTTTATTTATTTCAGGAGACGAAGAAGTCGAAGGGACGATATTACGGATTCAGGAACATGGCAAGCTACTGCTTTCCTGGATAGGGATCCCGACAAGAGAGGGATCCTATTAGGGATGAGGAGCTGAGGAGGAAAGATGAGGAGTTGGCGGCTGTGAAGCAGCAGATGGCCGAGATGAAGGCGGCACAAGCGGCGCGGAACGCTGAAATGAGACAGATGAGGGAAGATCAAATGAGGATGCAAGTTGAGATGCAAGAGAAGATAGATGCGTTTATGCAATAGATGGCGCGACAGTTCGAGAATTCTTGAAATCAATTTTTATATTTTGTCTATATTAGAATTTCAGAATATTTTGCATTTTAATTTTAGGAATATTTTTCATTTTAATTTTATTAATATTATAAATTTAAATTTTGTTAATATTTTAAATTTAAATTTTATTAATAATTTAAATTTAAGTTTTATTAATATTTTAAAATTTATTTTATAATTATTTAAATATTTTTTTTAAAAAAATTAAAAATTAATTAAAAAAACTGTTTTATTCAAATCCATCACTAAATCTGTCAGTAACCATCTGTCACTTAATCAGTCAGATATGTATTTCCGACCATTTAGAACAGACGGATAAAATCCGTCAGTTGTCCGTCAGTTTTTAGTGTTTCTGACGGATATGCCCATTAGAATACCCGTGTTTTCTTGTAGTGTATAGTTGAAACTATATGGAAATATATCTATATGTAACTACAAATTAAATAATTTTTTGAAGGTGATCAAAATAGAACAAAATAAAATAGTTTGAGGGTCATGAAAGCCATGCGCGTCAATGTCCAACAGGCTCTGAAAGATACGATTGGTCAAGAAGAATCCAAGAAGTCTATAAAGTAAATCAGTTGTAAAATTGATGCGAGGTATAACTAGTTCGACACCAAGATCTAAGGGAATTCACGACATGTCAAGGTCTTGGAGAGGAAAATAACTCAAATTGTCTCCTCCTCTAAGATACCCATAGGAATACTTTCAAAGTGTAGTCAAGAGGGGTTCGTACAGAGAGGTGAACAAAATAAGAAGACTGTTTGGATACACAAAGATGAAGGAATTTAGAGATATGAATGGAGCAGTGACGATCTCGAAAGATAAAGAATCAATTGCGCGTGGATCTATGAATATCATATTCAGAAGATAAAGTCAACGAAGAGATTCGATCAAGAAGATATTTGGATGAGTGAATCAAGGAAGATAGATCTTCTAAAGAAAATATAGTTGGAAGATCCTCTTAGTGGTTTTAGGGTTTTGAGTTGTTTGTATATAAAGAGTCTAAGGATTTCTGAAAAAGATTAACACTTAGATCCTTATTTCGTCGGGTTTTTGCCTTTTAGCTTTCAAGAATCAGAAGGTTGTTTGGTGAGTGTTCTTACTTATTCACGAGAGAGATACATATGAGCGTAGACTAAAAAAGAAGAAGACTTTAGTTAACCTTGTAGGTGAAAATATAAAAGGGTAGTTTAGGATTGTGTAATTCTTTTTGAGTTAATCTTTGTAAAAGGATTATTTAATAAAGTTTAGTAAAGTGGTGTTGTTTTGGTGTTAAACAAGCATCTATGCAATCTGGTGTTCTTTATACTCTTTCAATTGGTATCAGGCCGGTTCACCAACTAAAGGATTTATTTATCCTATAATAGGTGAGATCTTGCGACGAGTATGGAGAACAATCAACAATTTGTGACATTTAACAAACCGTTGATATTGGATGCGAACTATAAATATTGGAAAGTTCAAATGACTTAGGTCATTCAGAGCATTGATGTGGATTCATGGATTGTTGTTGTGGATGGATGGGATCCACCTAAGACAACAAATGAAAAAGGTGAATCTATACCAAAATCGACGAAGGAATGGACTGATGCTGAGAACAGTGAAACGAAGGCTAATTCACATGATCTTACCAAGATATTTTGTTCCTTGTTAACTTATGAATACACTAGGTTTCAAAGATGTACAAGGCAAAGGATGCATGAGATATTCTGAAGGTATCCTTCGAAGGAACAAGTAATGTGAGACGTAAAAGAATTGACATTATGGCTTCTGAATTTGAAACCATTACTATGGATGAACATGGAACTATCAATCAATTTAGTCATAAATTGAGTTTAGTTGCTCATGAAGATATGATTTTATGAAAAACGTACAATGATAAGAAGTTGGTTAAGAAAATTCTCAAAAGTCGACCAGGAAAATTCTAACCACATATGTCAGCCATTGAAGTTGCAACGAATTCATATGAGATGAAGTTTGAACAGGTTGTGAGGATAATGCAAGCATATGAACTTCAAAATCAAGAAAAGGGAGAAGGTAATAATAAAAGGAATAGCTCTTATTTCAACAGAAAAGATGAATGATCAAAGTACTGAATTGGAAGATCAACTCGGGTTGATTGTCAAAAAAATACTTTAGGAAGACTGACAGAGGTCAGAATCACGGGGAGCAAGATAAAGAAGGTAAAAAGGGTGAAAAAAAATGTTTTGAATGTGATTTTGATCACTTCAAGGCTAAATGTCCTACTCTGAAAAGACGTTGTGCAATTCATCTGGCTGCATTGGAAGAACGACAATGAAAAGATAAATCCTTTGTGAGTTGGAGTGAAAATGATTCATATGATGAAAATGAGGGTGAAGATGTTTAGAATAACTTCGTCTCGTTTCTTGGAATCATACAAGAAGATGATGACGAAACTGATGGTGAGAAGGAAAATGATACTGATACTGATGGTGAGATAGATTTGTCACTTGTAGAAGAAAATACAATTCTGGTTGAACACTTGATTCTAAAAATAATGAGTTCAAAAAGTCAAGGTCAATCATTGATGACCTAAATTATACCAAAATTGAGCTATTGAAAGAAATAAATCTTGAGCAAGCTAAGAAAAAAAAGAAGCTAAGGCGCGTCTACAAGAATAGTTGAAAAACATCAAGATGTTAAGTAAAAGAACAAAGGATCCAGACAAGTTGTTGACTGTTGACAAGATTTCTAAAAACAATTGGGGACTTGGATACAATGGAGCTAACTGATTCACAGATACCAAGTCACATATACTGCTCACAAACAAATTGCTAGATCTGTTCAGAGTCAAAAGAGTGAACGCCTTGCAGGATGCTGGTTCTGCGGTAAACCAAGACGCTTCAAGTACCAGTGTCATAAGTTTCTGAACAAGGTATCTTATCTTATATAGGAAAATTGTTTTTCAAGGATCACAAGAATGAAGAGATTGTGTGCCATGTTGCGTTCATAACAGAACAAGATTATGAAGAAAAATCTTGGTATTTTAATTATGAGTGTTCTAGACATATGAATGATTCAGAAAATTGTCTTTCTCAGTTTAAGGAAATCACGGCTAGAAAAGTTACTGTTCGAGATAAAGCTAAAGTAAAAATCAAAGGCCTGAATTTGTTGGAGTGTACTTGGTAGATGGACTAAAGGAAAATTTGATCAGTATCAGTCAGTTGTATCACGAAGGATTTGCTGTTACATTCACAAAAACAAGATGCAAGGCTTTAAATCAGGAACAGTGCAACTATAAGGACTACGATAAGGAAACAATTATTACATGTGGAAAGCACAAAAAAGTGTTTGAGTTGTTGTTCATGACTTTGAAACACAACGGTGGCATTAGAAGCTTGGTCACTTGAATATGAGGACCCTAATCAAATTGGTTAATCATAAGGTTGTCAGGCCAGTTCCAAAGATACCTTAACACTAGCTATTTGTTTGTGGACCGTGTTCTCATGGAACATAAATAAAGAAGTATTACAAGTTTGTTCCTGATTGAAAATCAACAGATGCACTAAAATTAGTACACATGGATTTGATAGGATCAATAAAAGTTGAAAGTACATTCTGGTTGTAGTTGATGATTTTACAAGATACACATGAGTCAAGTTTTCGAGAAAAAGTAAAAAAAACACTTGACGGTTTCAAGATTATGGCATTGAAGCTCAAAAATTAAAAGAGTTGAATAAAAAAATTTTAGATTGATCATAGGGGTGAGTCTCATAATGAACAATTTGATTAGTTTTGCCACAGTCAGGGAATTTTTCATCAATATTCAGCGCCTAGAACACTCCGACATAATGGTGTCGTGGAAAGGAAATACTGAACACTACATTAAATAACTAGAGCAATGTTGCATGGAAATTAGGTTGCAACGCATTTCGGGGCTGAAGCAATAACTTCTACATGGTACATAATCAATAGAGTGTATGTTAGAAAGGGTTCAAATAAAACACCATATGAGATGTGGCAAGGCAAGACACTAAGCCTATGCTACTTTCATGTCTTCGAGTATATTTGTTATATACTGAATGATAGAGACTATCTGGGTAAGTTTGACTTAAGAAGTCATGAAGAATTCTTTATAGGATATTCATGAACAAGCACATTATATCGTGTGTTCAAGAAACGCACGAATATTGTTCAAGAAACAGTGAATATGTTATCTTTGATGACTACTCATCATCTCGTGTGATAGTTCATCGAATTTCATCTGATTCAACTAAAACGAATGTTGTTTCCTAATAGTGTGATGATGCTCATCAAACAGTAGATTCATCACCCATTACTCAGATTTATCGGAATCACTCCAAAACAAATGTTATAGGTGATTTTTAGGGGAAGAATAAAGAGAGGTAAACAAGTTGACTTCAAAAGGTTGGCAGCTGGACAAGCGTCTGAATCCATTATATTTTATGCTTTCGTGTTTGTGTTTGAACCTAAGAATCACAAAGAGGCGAATGTTGATAAGTATTGGATCGCAGTAATGTAGGGGGAATTGAATCAATTCAAGAGAAGTGATGTCTAGGATTTAGTTCCAAAACCCGAAGATGGGAATGTTGTGCGTACGAATTGGATATTCAAAAACAAGATCGATGATAATGGAACATTGATTAGGAACAAAGATCGTTTAATAGCTCCAGGCTATTCTCAAATACAAGGAGTTGACTTTGATGAGACATTCATGTGGCTCGTCTAGAGTCAATCAGGTTCCTGTTTGGAATGACTTGTACACTCAAGTTTAAGTTGCATCAAATGGATGTATAGAGTGCGTTCCTCAATGAAATTTTACAAGAAGTATATGTGGAACAACCTAAGAGGTTTCTAGACACACTAATACACTTAAAATTTAATCCTAAATCTATACTGCAGAGACATATCAATGTAGCACAGTAAAGGGTCGAATCCACAGAGACCATACATCACAACTTTCCGTTAAATCTCAAATCAAGCTAAGACGGGATAATAAGGTTGTTTGTATCGAAATTAAATAAACTGTTGTAAACAATAAGCTAAATATTTCAGGCAATAGGCAATCCACATGTAGTAAGGTTTAAAAGTCAGGTTATCATGCAAGGATTTTCGTTTGAAAATAGTTCTCAACTCAAATAGACAAAAACTATATTAATCTCCTCCTGAAGTATTAATCCCTATATTCAAATTACTAAAGATAAACTCCCGCGGTATTTAAATAATTCAAATATGCATTACATTTTAGATTTGATAAGTTCATAAACCCCTAAGATAATACTCCCGCAAGCAAATGCATTTACTCATCTAGATTAGGTCATGTTTATAAATCAAATCCCTTTGTATTTATCAACCTACTATCAAGAACTAAGTGATCAAGATAATTCATGCATTAAGTTTGAATCTAGACTGAGAACCTAACAAATTCAATCCCCTTATGAAAAAACCCTAACAATCAAACATGATTTCTCTGGGAAAACCTAAAACCTAACTAGTGAACTACTCAGACATTGTAAAGGAAGAACAAAACGATATCAAAGAAGAACACATAATAAAATAAGTATATATAGATAAAGAGGGTTCAACAATTCTTCTCCAAATACAGGGTTCAGGAATCTCTTATCCCTCAGTAAAAACTCAAAAGTTGTAAAATTCGTAGAAAATAACACCTAAGCCACAAGACTTTTGTAGTGTAAAAAGTAAAATAATAAAATAGGAAAACAAGATAGGCTTCAGGACTCTTTTGCAAAAATATGGAAATCTTCAAAGTTTCTCGCATGTGTGATGGAAATCTTCAGTTTCTCTCTGGATGTTTGGACCAATCGATCCAAGGCTGGACCGATCGATCCGAGCTCTTCGTGGCTTCAATTCTTCATTTTGATCAATCCAAAATCAGATTGATCTCTCATTCCTTTACTTAGCCAAATTCCATCCAAATATGCTGCAAATCTTCACTTTAAGTCCAAATCGACCCGAACACATGAAAACCTGAAAATGTACCAAAACTTGCAGGGAAAACGTTCGGATAATGCATAATAGCAGACAAAAATGTCCACTAAAATGCATTAAAACCGAGTAATATCACAAACAACATCTTGAATATGTGTTTAAACTCAAGAAGGCGTTGCATGGCTTGAAACATGTACCACGAGCATGGTATGCAAGATTGACGACCTTCTTGATCAATCAGGACTATAAGAGAGGAGTTGTAGACAAGAAACTGTTTTTTCTTGAAGAAGACAACGATATGATAATTTTTGTAGATTTATGTTGATGCCATTGTATTTGGATCTACTGGCAATCATTTGGTTAAAAGGTTTGTCAAGAACATGACTAGGAATTTGAGATGAGCATGTGTGCACAACTCACATTTTTCTTGGGATTACAAGTCAAACAGACTGATGAAGAGATCATTGTCACACAAAGTACCTTTGCAAGAAATATGGTTACCAGGTTTGAACTTCAGACTTACAAAGATGCTCAAACTTCTATGGGAACAAACGAAAAACTTTCAAGGGATGAGTTTGGAGAATAGGTGGATGAAAAGTGATACAAATGTATGATTAGAAGTCTTCTATATCTTATAGCAAGTACACCAGATCTTTGTTTTGATGTGGAAATCTGTGCAAGATATCAATCACAACCAAAGGCATCTCATCTAGTTGTAGTTAAGTGTGTAATCAAATATGTGAAGGGCACTGTAAACATGGGGATCTATTCACCAAGGACACAAACAAGAATCTAGTTGGATACTATGATGCTGACTAGACATGATCTCTGGAAGATCGACACAATACAAGTGGTGGTTGTTTCTTTATGGAAAATAATATGATTTCATGGCACAATAGTAGACATCATAGTGTTTCTCTATCAAGTGCCGAAACTGAATACAACTCATTGGGAAGCTGCTGTACACAACTACTATGAATAAAACAGATGTTTGCTGACGATGGTATGTTTTTGGATTCATTACTTGTTCTGTGAGATAACAAAATTGCTATAAACATTGCTAAGAATCTTTTTCAACACTCTAGGACTAAGTATATATACATTAGACATCATTTTATCAGGGAGTTGATTGAGAAGAAACTGATTGTTGTTGATCATGTTAGCATTGATTTGCAACTCGCTGATGTATTCATAAAATCATTGGACTTTAATTGATTTGTTAATATAAGAAACCAATTGGGTTTTGAGAGTTCTAATTAATTTGGATAACTATAGGAATTAGGGAAAAGACAGGCACATGAGTATCTTATTTCTTTGTTACTGTCTTTCAAGTCTGTTTGTGTAGCACATAGTGAAAAACAACTGCCTATCATGTCGTTCTGAAGTGATCAATGTTGAAAGGCTATAAAATTCATACTAGGAGGTTAAAAAGCTATGAAGAGTTATGTGGGCACACTAATTGACTTGGGTCAATTAGTGGGCTCGGTTCAGATCATGATGAGAAGAAGATAGAAATGGGCTAGAGCGGCTCACCTCGAGCCCAGCTGCACTCGGAGAGCATGGTGAGCAGAGAGAGCTTAGTGCGCAAAGAGTACGGTGAGAAGAGGGATCTCAGAGCAGAGAGAGCTCAGTGCGCGAAGAGCATAGTGAGCAGAGAGAGCTTAGTGCGCAGAGAGAGCCTAGTGCATGGAGAGCACGGTGAGAACAGGGAGCTTTGTGCGCAGCAAGCTACTCCAGGCCCGTGAACAAGTGAAGTGAATAATGGGCCGAAAAAACCCATCTAAAGAAGAGCTTCGCGTGGGCCGTCTCGACTCGTTAGGAAGCCTAGTGCGCGGAGTCTCCAAAGGTGCAAAGAGAGCGGACAAGACTGATGGTTACAAGAAGTTCAAAAAAATGTAATGGCGTATCAAGAGCTCTAAAGAAGCATTGAGTGCGAGAGGTACGGGGCGGAGCCACGAAGAGAGCCTTATAAATAGCCTATGTAGTGGTCCGGAGAGCGGACCAAAAATCCTTTGTAAAAATTAGCATATTATTAAGAGAATATTGTAAACACTTAAGATATTTCAATAAAGTTATCATTTCTTTACATTGATTCTAATCAAATTCGGTGTGAGGGAAATCTTGCCTTCACATATTGGTGCCGTCTGTGGGGATTCGAAGAAATTTTTGAAGAATTCACCCCTACCTAGCAAGAAGAGATGGATTCACCAGTGAACAACCCAGATGTTGATATGCACTAGCATAGGTGACGTCTTTGCTCGCGACCCTGGTGAGCTCTGTCGAAAGACAGAAAGAATCAAGTGATGCACTCGCTGCTCGCTTCAACATTCAGGAGGCCGAACGTGACAACCCACTTGGCGACCCTCGCGAGTGACCAGACCAAGATGGAGGTGCAGTTGGGATTATAGAGGAATATGCCCCCACCGGTGACGATGACAAATCTCCTTGGTGGGGATCCCGTCGGAGTAGGAGGCACATATAACTGCCTTTCCGGTCGCGGTGACCCGTGCTCACTTCAGCGAAGATGAGAAAGATGCGGGCAACGAAAAGTTGTTTGTGGAGAACCTTACATTGTCCGCCTTGGAGTGGTTCTCACAAATCGAGCTTGGATCTACTGATAGCTTCACCTAGTTTTCTGTAGCATTTGTAAAACACTACTCTATATTCATGGAGAAGGGTGCCTTAGACGCGTACCTATGGAATGTGTCACAGGGTCCTACGGAGCCCTTGCGTAAGTTCATTGAGAGCTTCAAAGTTGGGCAGGAAAAGGTTGCCCGTGTTAGCGAGTCCACCACGTTGGCGGCACTAAAGCATGGGCTCTGGCATGAGTCCCATTTTCGCTTTGACTTAACAACCCACAAACCAGAGAAGGAGACCCAAAGTGGTCCTGAAGGAGGGTCAACACAAAATAAGTTTGAAAAGAAGCAGACCCGAAGTGGAGGATCACACTCTTACAATGTGGAGAAAGGGAGAAAGAGACCCCCTAGTAAGGAAGGATCAAAGATGATGGGGCGTAATCCAGACCCCTATTGCGAACTCCACAAGTGTAATGGACATGCCACACATGAGTGCTTCAAGCTGAAAAGTTTCATAAGCTAGAAACTTGCTCATGACGGTTTAGAAGCAGAGAATATCGACTTAGAGGAAGTTAGACGCGAGATGGAAGCAGTGGACGACCGCAACCAGGAGCACGCACCAAAGCGAACCCGGAGTCCAGAGAGAGCAAAGACCTCTAAGTCTTCCTAAAATAAGCATATAGACTTCATCCTGCGGGGATCGAGACACTACCGAGATTCAGTATGATCAATCAAATCCCACGTAAGGAAAGCTGAGTTCGGGAATGCTAGGTTTGCCCTGGCCCCGAGCTGCAAAATAACCTTCTCGGAGGGTGACGCTTTGTAGCTGGACCTCCCACATGACGATGTTTTTGTGGCCAAGTTGATATCAGAGCCAACTGTGAGGTCTCACGTGTTCTAATTGATACCGGGAGCATCGTAGACGTATTGTTCCTCGAAACTCTGGTGCGCATGGGGATTGAGGGAGCTGTGGTGAAAGGTCCTCCAACTCCCCTAACGGGGTTTAGAGGGACAACCGAGATGTCTTTAGGAACGGTACAACTTCCTATATCCGCAGGTGGGTCATCATGCGGCGTACAATGCAATCATGGGCACGTCCTGGCTGTACGAGATGAAGGCAGTCCCGTCCACCTATCACTAGTGCGTGAAGTTCCCAACCAGCAATGGGCTGGGAACCTTACACGGAAGTCAAAAGAACTCCCGCATGTGCTACATGGTGGGACTTAATAATAGAGTCCAATAGCAACTACAGAGCCCTACAAGTCGACCACGGGGCGGCGAATCCTCTGGCAACCTA
The DNA here is from genome assembly GCA_900406425.1 of Iberis pinnata. Taxonomy (NCBI): domain Eukaryota; kingdom Viridiplantae; phylum Streptophyta; class Magnoliopsida; order Brassicales; family Brassicaceae; genus Iberis; species Iberis pinnata. The sequence goes on from OVBE01003663.1 coordinate 22,673, forward strand.
CAGAAAAACCAGCTCATCCCTAGTCATTTACAACATAACAACTTGGAGAAGGTACCTATTGATGACGTTGACCCCACCAAATGTATGATGATTGGAGCACAACTAAAGGGAGAGATGAAGCGGGAATTAGTGAGATTCCTGCGGAGCAACAAAAGCCCCTTTGCTTGGGCAACAAACGATATGCCTGGGATTCCTCTTGAAGTAATATCCCACGAGATGAATGTTGATATAGCATTCAAGCCCATAAAACAGAAGCGGCGGAAACTTGGTCCCGAAAAATCTCATGCCGTCAATGATGAGGTGGAGAAACTCTTGGTGAACGGTTTTATTCGAGAAGTTCATTACCCCGAATGGCTAGCTAACCCCGAGTTGTAAAAAATAAGAATGGGAAATGGCAAATCAGTGTTGACTTCACCGACTTGAACAAAGATTTTCCTAAAGATAGCTTCCCCCTCCCACACATCGACCGACTCGTAGAATCCACAGCGGGAAACAACCTACCCTCCTTCATGGATGCCTTCTCTGGTTACATTCAGATTAGGATGCATCCAGATGATCAAGAGAATACGTCTTTTATAACCAACAGAGGAAATTATTGTTACAAGGTAATGCCATTTGGGTTGAAGAATGTTGGCACGACTTACCAGAGACTGGTGAATAAGTTGTTTTCCGCCCAGCTCGAGAAAAAAATGGAGGTGTATGAGGATGACATGCTGGTCAAATATTTAGAGGCCGATGAGTATGTTCATCACCTATTGAAATGCTTTGGGACATTAAATCAATATGGGATAAAGTTGAATCCTGAGAAGTGCACCTTCGCGTTCACTGCGGGGGAATTCCTGGGGTACCTAGTCACTGAAAGAGGGATCGAAGCTAACCCGAATCAGATAACAGCGGTACTCTCGATGCCATCCCCGAAGTCAGTGAAGGAAGTGCAACGTTTAACTGGGCGCATTGCTGCCCTAAATAGATTCATCTCCGATACACAGATAAGTGCCTTCCCTTCTTCCAATTTCTGAAGGGGAACAAGAAGTTTGTGTGGGACGACCAGTGTGAGGATGCCTTCACACGGCTGAAAGAATACCTTGCACATCCAACTGTACTGGCAAAGCTAGTGCTCGGGGAACCCTTGTTTTTGTATGTAGCAGTCACTGCAGCCGTAGTGAGCAGAGTACTCATACGCGAGGAGGGGGTAGAACAGACACCGGTTTTCTATGTAAGTAAAAGCTTAGTCTCCGCTGAGACAAGATACACAATGGCGGAAAAACTTGCCCTCGCGGTAGTCGTCTCAGCTTGGGAACTCCCTCCCTATTTCCAATCACATTCCATTGTGGTCATGACTACTCAACCACTACGCACGATACTGCACGGTCCAAATCAATCCAGGAGAATGGTGAAATTGGCGATCAAACTAAGTGAGTATGACATATAATACATAAACCGACTGAGTACAAACACGTAGGTATTAGCAAATTTCCTTATTAAGCTTCCGTTCAGAGTTCAGGAAGAATCTTCACCACAACAAGCTTGGTAACTTCATGTTGACGGATCATCCACCAGAGCTGGGTTTGGAGTGGGTGTTCGGTTGGAGTCTCCGACCGGAGAGGTAATTGAACAATCCTACAGGCTAGCATTCAATGCCTTGAACAACGAGTAGGAGTACGAGGCTCTTATTGCGGGGTTAAGGTTAGCACTAGGTATCAGAGTAAGAGAACTCTGAGCGTGGAGTGACTCCCAGCTTGTGACCAGTCAAGTAAGTAGGGATTATGAAGCTAAGGATGCTAGGATTGAAGCGTACGTAAAATTGCTTCAAAGCATCATTTCACAATTTGATAGCTTCGAGTTAACACAGATCCCGCAAGGAGAACACATCTCCGCTGACGCACTGGTTGCACTGGTGTCCACCTCAAATCCACTAGTTTGGAGAATGATAACTGTGGCACGCTCCATTGATACATCAACCCGCAGAGCTCTTATCCTCTATCTCCTCTCCATATCCATTCATGAGGTGGTCGATGGATGTCGTAGGACCTTTGCACCCATCCATAGGAGGGACTAGGTTCCTCTTAATTCTTACAGACTACTTCTCTAAGTGGATAGAGGCAGGAGCTTTCAAAAATGTTACCGGCGGGAAGAATCCTGAAGCTTTGCTTAGGGGAGGGGGGGGGAGACTCCTGAAGCTCTGCTAGAGGGGAAGACTCTTGAAGCTCTGCTCAGGGGGAAGACTCCTGAAGCTCTGCTCAGGGGGAAGACTCCTGAAGCTCTGCTCGAGGGGGAGGGGAGACTTTTCAAGCTTTGCTCGGGGGAAAAAATTCCTGAAGCTCCGCTCGAGGGGGGGGGGGAGGACCCAGAACCTTTGCCCAATATAAAAAATCCTGAAGTACCGTTCGGGGCGGAGAATCATGAGGATCAGCTCGGGGCGGATTGGGGGGCAACTCGCAAAATTGATGAACATAAGGACTGGAGAAGCCTGATAGAGGAATACGTCACTACGGGAAAAGTTCCCGACGTTAAGTGGCAGGCCCGCAAACTAAAGGTCCGAAGCGCGAGATTTTGTGTCAGGCGGTGCGAAATGTGCTAGAGGCACGCTCCATTGATACATCAACCCGCATAGCTCTTATCCTCTATCTCCTCTCCATATCCATTCATGAGGTGGTCGATGGATGTCGTAGGACCTTTGCACCCATCCATAGGAGGGGCTAGGTTCCTCTTAATTCTTACAGACTACTTCTCTAAGTGGATAGAGGCAGGAGCTTTCAAAAATGTTACCGAGGCGACGGTACAGAAGTTTGAATGGAGGAACATCATAAGTTGCCACGAGCTACCTTATGAGATTTTGACTGACAACGGATCACAGTTCATCTCGAACAAGTTCGTGGTGTTCTATGTGGATTAGAGTTAGCCTCCCGTTTACGAAAGTGAAAGAATATCGTGGTGAAGCTGGAAGATGAAGGCAACCAAATCAAGAAGGATAAGAAGAGTGCGCCTTTTGACAGTTCTCGTTTCCAGACTTTGTTTTCTGTACAAAGGTATCCAATTTTCTCTAAGAAAAAGTTTATGGGAGAACAAAATGCAGTCTTTGGGAATGATGGCAAGGTGAGAAAATTGTTTGTTGAAGCTGTTCTGATGGCTACAGTTCAAGGGATTAAACTGTTGGATGAAGAAATCATTTTGGAGTTCTACTTAAACTTATTATGTGATGATGAAGATGCTGCAATAGCCTATGTCTCGGTTAGAGTTTGTTTGATGTCCCCGATATTGATGATGTACAAAGCAAGATTCAGGTAGCAACCATCAGCAATGACATGATGGCTTGGTTTCTCACTTGTAGTATGGTGAAGAAGTCGTCCTCTCTGTCCATTGAAATCTTCACAAATTAGATGAGCGATCTCTATTGGAACTGTTGCCGAAACTGGTTCCCATCCAAGAATGACGGATACCCACATTCGGTTCCTGCGATGATGCTCTAC
>OVBE01003664.1:7197-26142 GCA_900406425.1 Iberis pinnata
CAATTAGTAAGGATATACATATGTAAATGGTTCCACTCCTCGGATGTAAGTCGGAGACTCTTACCCTTCCTGCTAAGTCGTTCAATTTGTCGAAACATTCTTGGAACATAAGCTGGGTACATAGCATGTTCTCCACCGTCGTCATGTCGACTTGTTCTACGACCTCTTGTCGGAACATCTCNTACATTTTTCTTCAAGTGGAACATGTACCTCTCAAAGGGGTACATCCACCAAGCGATGCTTCACGTGGAAGGTGAATCGTGAGATGTTCCATGACGTCGAAGAAAAATGGTGGGAAATCTTCTCCAAATCGCAAAGGATCATGGGTATGTTCGCCTGTAATTTCGAAATACCATCAACTGTAAGTGTCATCTTGCTAAGATCATGGAAGAAAGCTCCAACCGCTATTAATGAAAAGAAAACATGTAAGTAAACAATAATTAAAAAAAATAAAGTGAATTGTACACAAATAACTACATTAATACCTGCAATGGCTTCGTGAACATACTTCGGTAAGAGATTCTCAAATGCAAATGGAAGAAGGCATTGCATCACCACGTGACCATCATGGCTCTTCATTCCAATGAACTTGCCTTCTCCAATATCAACATAATTCCTCAGATTAGAAGCATACCCATTGGAGAATTTGACCCTATGAATAATCTAGTCAAAGAACTCAGCCTTTGCATTCTTCGATAATCGAAATGCCGGAACTAGACAACTTCTATCAGGGTTGATGTGAAGCTCAAGACGAGAAAAAAATTCCGGAAAGTCTAATCGGGACTTCAAATTATCTTTTGTCTTCCCTTGGAAGGAATCGGTGTTATCCGCACAATATGGACATGCTAGTTTCCCGTGAGTTGTCCACCCTGATAACATGCCATGCGCTAGGAAATCGATTATAGTCCACATAAGAACCACACGCATCCTAAAATTTTGCTGTAAAGACACGTCATAGCTTGCTCCCCATGTTTCCATAACGTCTTCAACTCATGTATCAGTGGTTGCAAAAATACGTCAAGTGATAGTTTCGGATGTTCCGGCCCTGGTACAAGAACAAAGAGAAATAGAAACTCTCGGCTTATACACAAAGATGGCGGCAAATTTTATGGTGTCACGATCACTAGCCATAGAGAATACTGTCTATCGTGCTTCTCGAATGGGCTAAATCCATCTGTACTTAATTTGAGATAGACATTTCTTGGCTCGCATGCAAAATCTGGATAAGTAGCCTGAAAATACCGCCAAGCTTCTGCATCAGAAGGATGTGTAATCTCTCCATCGAATCTATGTTCATGCCATCTCATTTCCGCAGCTGTTCTCTCAGACTGATACAACCTCTTCAACATATCCTTTAGCGGTAAATACCACATCCTCTTGTAAGGCAATGGAACTCTACCGCCTGTATCCTTATACCTTGGTTTGCGACAAAATCTACAACTCGTCCGTGTGTCGTCACGTCTCCAATAGATCATACAATTATCGATGCACACGTCTATAACCTCATACGAAAATCCAAGCCCCGACACATGTTTCTGAATCTCATAATATGAACTTGGAGCATTGTTGTCCTCTGGCAAGATATCTCTCACTAACTTCGCTATTGCGTCAACTGCATCCTCATGCAAGTTATAATCTGTCTTTATACCCATCAACCTACTAGCAGATGATAAAGGCGAATGTCCATCTCTACATCCACTATATAATGGCTGATTCGCTGCGTCTAACATATCAAAAACCCGTCGTGCTTCTAAATTTGGTTCTTCGTACGAACACTGAGCCGTCTCTATAGTATCTCTATAAACGTCATTAACCATTTGAACCGTAGGTGCACCATAATCTAAATCCGTTCAAGGTTCCTCTATCCTATCGGCCAATGGTTCTCTAACGCTAGTACTAGCAACAAGATCCGGTTGTTTTCTACCACTACTACTAGCAACAATATCATGTCGTTCGCCATGTAAATACCAAATCTTATAACTAGGCATAAAACCATTCAGATACAAGTAATTCCAAACCATATCTATCTTGATATTATGCGAATTTCGACAAACAGAGCATGGACATAGTAACTTACGAATGCGTTGTGCCCGAAGTTGTCGACATGCTAATTCTATGAATTCCATAACACCACGCGCATACTCGTCGTTCAAAAGGTTTGTATCTGGATCTACTTTCTCCCGATCCATCCATGATAGAAAATAAGGAGGATTAGAAATTTTTTGTAAGATGTAGGTTGTGAATGTGTGAAAAATGAGGTGTGGGGGTTCTGGTTTTATAGAAAGTTTTATGACATCCGTCAGGATTTACGAGAATATAACCGGTGACAATGGTCACATTAATGGATATGTTGTCAGGTCAATTTCCTGATGGATTTCTCACGGAATCCTTACAGATATTTCCGTCTGGAAATCATGACGGATCTTAATCCGTCAGGTTTTTTGCCTACAGATCTAAATCCGTCAGGAATCCGTAGGGAATTCCTGACGGACTTAGACCTATCAGGCCGTCCGGTCACTTTCTTAATTGTTTTCTTGTAGTGATATATCACAATTCTCTATTAATAATTAATTTCAACTTTACTTTTAGTTTTTGTAGAACCGTGCTATTACAAATATTTTTAGCAAAATTTATATAGTTGTTTGTACTGACAAATCTTAAATATAAAACAATACCAAATGAAAAAGTCTTAACTATAACGCTGCAGAAAAGTATCATTGTGATAGATTTATTTTAGAATTAAAAATACAAGATTATATTTGCTATGATAATTTTTGTAAATATCAGTCAAAAACGTCAATAGCTTTTTTGATGCTTAAACACTATCAATTTTGTTACATGAGTTACTAAATTATGTTCTTTTGTTAAAGAGATATAATATCTCTAACCTCTTTTTCAATAGTCTCTTAAACGAACTCTAATAGAGATTTTTAATATGTGTTTTAAATTAAAATATACAAAAATAAACAAAACATAAATATCAAGAGAAGAAGCGGTTCTTATAGTAAAACTTTTAAAAGCGGTTCTTAATGTATGATTGTTTGATTGTAAGATTTATGATGTTTGAGTGTTAGTTTAGGGTTGTTTATGATTTTAATATTGTTAGATTTTTGAAAGTTGTTAGTTTTAATTTTTGTTTATGCTTTTTATATGAATAAACGGTTACTTTAGGAATTTTAAAACATTTTAAATTATTTTTAAATGATTACAAAAACGTTTTTTCATTGCACTTTTTATTTTTTAGTTTTAAAATTTTTTTTTATATAATTTTTTGAAAACATTATTTAATAAAAATGTTACGTAAATTTTTTTTATGAATTTTAAATGAGTTTTACTGAACTTAAATGATGTTAATGACTTTATATGATTTTAATTATATTAAATTATTTTTATGATGTAAAATAATGTTTTAAGAATTACATTTTTTATGATATAATTAAATTTATTGAATTTAAATGATTTCTTTATGAATTGAAGTATATTTTAAGATTTAATTATTTTCATGAATTTAGATGCAAATTTATTTAGTTTAAATGATTTTAAATTATAACTAATAGATAATTTATTAGATTTGATACGTTTATTTTATGGAAATTTTATGTTTTATTTTATCTTTATGTAATCTGTCGATAATTTTCCTATCTATATTCTGTTGATATTTTTTCATATATAATTCGTCGGTAATATTCCGTTGGTCATCCGTCGGTTTTTTCCGTCAATAATCTGTTGTTTTTTTCGTCGGTAATCCATCGAAAATTATTGACGGATTATTGACGAATTATTATTATCGATGCTAAGGAACCGACAAATTTTTTTCTTTGAAATTTCGTCTGTAAAAAGCATTACCGACAGATTATTGACAGATTTGTCCGTCAAAATTTGTCTTGTTTTCTTCTGGTGGCTTGACTATGTCGATTAGGTTTGCTAGGGGTGTGTGTTTGCATGTGTAATTTGTTAAAAACAACTGTCTTATTCACCAACACATTCAAAAAAATTATCATGTAAGACTTATAAGCCAATAAGACTCTTTTTTTTTTCCCCACCAATAAGACTCTCTTTTGTCATACAATTTTTTCATCATGATAAAAAAAAAATGTTCTTCGTAATTTGTAAATAAAAGATTAAAAAATTTATTTATTATTTTGAAATACAGTAATTGAGCATATATCAGAACATGCATTATGAAAATAATTATAATTAATAATTTGATATTTAAATTTTAATTTATGATGTTATTGGTATATTTTTTCTAATAATTATGTAGTTTTATTTATAAATATTGCATGTACAATTAAGAGATATTTTGAAAACTACTCTATTTATACATCATTTTTATAAAACTACCTTTTTATTTTCTTTTGAATACTAACTCTTATTATTTTTGTTTTTGAAAATGCATGAGAAGATATACACATAGTAAAAAAAAAAATTAAAAAAAATCCTCAATCTTTTTAACTTCATAAAAATTTGTACAATAATTACAAAGAGTAATTGATCGAGTACCATGGAGACTACAACAAAACTCTTCCATTATACATGAACACGCTTGGTTACATCAAGGTACATCCCAAATACGAGATATACCCTAAAACCAGATAAGTTATCATCCAAAAATTCACTAAGTATGTATGTTGTGTCGAGAAAATGTTGTCATGTAAGTTCATTAAGAGGTACTATTCCAAAATTCTTCTAAAATGACGAATGCTTATATTTATTTATAAATTTTATAACGTTAAACAATTATGAATATATAATATTATAGTATACAAATTTTTTTGATATCTCAAATTTAAATTTGAAGATCATATGTTTAGAAATACTCTAAAAAAATAATCCATTTTCTCCAGATGAATGAAATATTATAAATTTCTAAAGATATTTATTCTATTATAATAATATATAATTATCCTCGTCATTCAAAGAATTGTATGTAAGACAAGTGTTTTACAAGTATCTTACATAGAGGAGCTTATATTTACTATATATATATATATATATATATATATATATTACTTGTACTATTTACATAATAATCTCAATTTACTTTTCTCACTTTCACGCTCTCTCTCTCATGTAAAGAAGAACATAATTTTTCCACATAAAGATATAATAATAGTTAATTATTATATAATATCAGCACGAGAGATTCTATACTCGATCAAATATTTGAATCCCAATTTTGCTAAAAGTTTAAGGTAAATTTTGATTATGTCAAATTTATGAATTTTATTTTTGGAGTTGGATATTTTTGCCTCCTCCTAGACAATGTCCTTTTGATCATTATAGGAGAGATGCCTCTGATCATAAGAAAAAGTTTGTGGACTATGTTCCCTTGATCATTATAGAGGTTGTGCCCCTCGATCGTAAAAAGAGATGTCGATAGGCGATGTCTTCTAAATCATAAAAAATAAATTACATATCTTCAGATTGGTTGAAAGACTACGCTTCTCGATCATATGGATGATGATGTCTCCTACAAAATCATGCAATGACACATGCCCCATAAATGATTATTTTAAATTCTGCATATAAATTCATATTTAAATTAAACATTTAAATTTATGCTTTAATTTATTACTGCGTTAAATTATGATAGGCTTTAAATTATGATACGTTTTAAATTATGTGTTTAGATACTGCATTAATTACAGTTACATTGTAACAAAAAATATTGCATTAATTAGCTATTAAATAACGAAAATATTTCTAAAAGAGCTAAAATGCTCATAAATATTTAAATGTTCTAGAAGAGCATATAATGGAGAAAATGAAAAAATAACGGAATAATCTAGATGAAATAGTCTCTCGATTTCCATAAGAATTAGTTCATAATTATTGACACCTTGCATTCTTCAAAGTCTCAAAAAACTCGTGAAGTTTCCTAAAAAAAACATTCTTCTCAACTTTATCATATGAGACTACGAGTAATGTGTAAACCACAAACTGAGATATGCATATTATAATTATATCATGCAATAAAAATGGTGAAATATATTTATGTTAGTAAACACAAAGTTTATTAATTGTTAAAGGTATAATAAAACCAGTTAAACTATCTACGTTAAATAATGATTTATAAATCATTGAAAACATAAGTTTATGCATTAACTTATTTATGTTTAATTATTTAAATTTATTTAAGTTTATTTAAATTTATATGTTATATATAGAATTGATGGTAATGCTTCGTCCTTGATTTTTAAGTACGGTTCTGCCTTCTAAATCATATAGTCTCTGCCCCAATCACCATGTTTGGTTAAACAAGCCCATTAAAAATAATGGTTTAATTCTTTAATGTACTCTCATATCAAACCCTAAATATAACTGACTCAAAAATGAGAATCGGTCGATAAATAGACATGTTAAGGCATCATCTTATTAAAAAGTTTTTGGAATCCCAATTCAAATATTAAAACGATCATAAAGTAAAACACATAACCAAAGGTGGTTTATGATGTTGGTCCTAAATGAAATTCAATTCGAAATAGATATACTTGAATAGTTATCATCTCGAGGGGGAGAATTTAAAAAAATCTCATATTTTGATAATAAATTAGTAATTTTGCTTAGTTCACCTTCTAAAGTTTATACTTTGGTGAGATTACGCGTCAAAATTTATTACTTATCAACTGTGATAAAGTGGAATATCTAGAAAATTATGTTCGCACTTAATATAAGCTTGTTGAACCATTAATAAAACAATCTAAAGGAATTAAAAAACTATTCAAGGTGATATCTCCATGAATTATCCATAGAACATGCATACTTGCATGCAATAATGATATATTGAACCATAAATGAGTGATGCGCTTAATGAAAGATTTTATAATAAAGAAGATTCTCTAAGAAAGAATCATTGAATAGTTTGGAACTTGAACAAATAAGTGTGAACTTAAAGTTCAGAAGTTAAAAAAATCACTATACATAATATCTTGCAAAATAAATGCCAACAACATTTATGAATAATAACAGTTGATGGATGAATTTTCATTATATGAATTATCATTATAGATCCTCATTTAAATAAATATGAACATGAAATTTAGAGGATAATTGATCATAAATCCTAACTAAATATGCTCCAATAAAATATGTTCTTAAAGAATGACATATTATTAAGTCTATGACACGTATATTAAGTGATAGATTACTTTACTTCAAAATACAAAGAAAAAACTCAAAAAGATAATCTATAGATTATCAAAACTCTTAAAGAGTTATTGGAATAAAAAGACCCGAGAAAGACAAAAGATGTCTTCATGTGTTCCAAGTGAACATCTAGAAAAAAAATGAAATGGTTCTATAAGAACCAAATAACTAAAAATGTCTAAAGGACATAAATAAAAAGGTGTAAGGAGAACTATGTATGATTCGTCCAGAAGACGAAATTAGTATGAGATATCCATTAACTATGTCCATACTTAAAAATTATAGGCTAGAGATGAAATATAAAATATTAATGGAACTGATAGGTCTAGAATTTAAATTCAAAAAAAAATATTGCAGAGAACAGTTCAATGTAGCAAAGTATAGGGTATATAATCCACATAGACCAGAAGTACACGTTTCAATTTTAAATCAAGCTAAAGCAGAAATAATAAGGTTGATTGTAATCAAAACGGTAAATAGAAAACGGTTTAAACTATGAGATAAAAGCGTCAGGCATCAGGGAAACCACATGTAGTCAGGATTGAAAGTCAATTTATCATTCATGGATTTTTTTTTTGAAAATAGTTCTCAACATGAAAGACAATAATGGAATAATCTCCTCTAAGAGTATTAAACCCTATGCTCAAATTATCAGAGACAAACTCTCGCCGTCTTTTAAATAATTGATCATGCAATACAGTTCAGATTCAATTGTTCATAAACATTCAAGACAATACTCTCGCAAGCAAGAACACTTATTCATCTAGACTATGTCAGATCTCTAAACCAAATCTATTTGCGTTTATCAATCTAATATCAATGAATTAGTTAGCTACTCTAATTCATCCATTGATAACAAGTCTAGACTAAGAACCTAACAAATGTTATCCCCTTATGATAAATCTAAAAATCAAACTCTGATTCCCTGAGAAACCTTAAAACCTAACTATGGAACTACTAAGACATTGGCATGCAAACACAATTCAATATCAAAGAAGAATACATATTTAGATTAGATATAGATATGTAAAAAGGGTTCAAAAATCTTCTCCAAATACATGTTGAATCTCCTCTCCCTCAGTAATTCTCTCAGAAAATAAAATAAAGCTTAGTTCTAAAGGCCTAAAACAAAATGTATTTATAGGTTAAAAAAGTAAAATAATAAATATGAAAACTTGGATAGGCTTGAGGACTTGATTGCAAAATTTGGAAAACTTCAATTCTTCTTCGGGGAAAGTGCCCGATCGAGCAAGTGGTTAGATCTTTGCTTGTCCTCAAGTAAAGCAAGATTCAATCTCGAGAAAATGTTTGAAATGGACCACACAGGAACTCACAGAATCTCAAAAACCATATGTACAGTTTCCAATCCAAAAGACACCAATCTCAAACAACTACTTAGACTGAATTGTTTACCATCACTAAACTAACAACATGTTCCTTACTCTAAATCCCAAATCAATCAAGTATCAAATAATATCAACCAGCTCTTTAAATTCAATTAAGTTCAGATTCATGCATTCTCACCTATGATATATCAATCAATTTACTCAAGTACCTCTTCTATCGAAATGCTCATACCAAACAGAGCATCAATCGACTTCCCGTCTTGATCCTTTCCCCCCCCCCTTTCTCACTTCTTTTTTTTTCTTTTCTAAAGATTCACACTTTTCTACTTTTTTCTTTTCTTTTCTTTTTTATTTATTTTTTTCATATTCGCACTTTTCTGCGTTTTCATGATTCTAACTGCTTTTCAGCAGCCCGACAATGATTACGGACTTCTAGGTCACGCTTTCAACACTTTTTCTACCGGTTTTTATATTTTTTTCTGAAGGGAGAAAGAGAAAGGACCCAGACCGTACTGAAAGAACTTGTCGGATTTACAGAACATTGAAGAGCAAGGTACCTAATTCTCAGAGTATATCAACACCATAAGAAAGAATAATTCATGTTTAAAATTAAGTCCTATCATGGCAGAGCTAGCATCAATTCATCAATAACTCAAAAGACCAGGACTTTCAGAAATAAATCAATCAGTAATGGGGTTCCAACCCTAATCTCAGCAATTAATCTAAGTCAGTAATCTAGAGAAAGTGAAGACCATACCCACACTTGGCTATTTATCATCATTGATTTTGATCATGGTTCCTTCGACTCGATAGACTCAGCTAGATTAAAAACAAAAATTTTGAAATATTTCACCAAAAAGACAAAACATCAAAATGTAGTTAGTATCATTACACCCTCCCCCAGACTTACTTCACACTGTCCCGGTGTGAAAATAAATCCAAGAAAAGGTATAGAAGTAACCAGAATCAATAGTAAAATCTGTAATGGATGAAAATAGATAATAGATACTGTATGAGTTCAAAGGAAAGAGATGTACTAAAGCTGAATTGCTCCCAAATATGTTCTGAACTCCTTTGCCCTCTTTGCAATGCCTGCAAAAAGAACAAACACTCAAGAGAAGTGTGAGTAATGGGTGAACAACGATTTGAGCAATGATAACTTAAAAACTAACAAGAATCAAACCATTAAATGCATTATGATCGAGCAATACTAACCAAAAATTAGCAAGAATCATATAGGAGATGCATCATTCAGAACAGTTAACAGCAATCATTCCAGTATCACACAATCAATTGGTAAGTAATGAGCAATGATCAAGCAGTACTAATTAGAATTAGCAAGAATCAAGAATTACTTAATAAGAAAACCCAATCAATCATGAATCTAAAATCAACCCAAGTCAAAACACAAGAATGATGGTGAATGGTGAGCAATGATTTAAGCAATACTAATTAGAATTAGCAAGAATCAAGAAAGAAACCATTCAAATAACTAACAATTCAAGTGAAAAAGATGAGAATGAGATTAGACAAGAGATAACCCGGAACGTCATGAAGAATATTCACCAGTAATAACCTGAAACATTTAAGACTCAAAACTAAATATAACTAAGTTAGGAATGACTCAAGATTTGAAAAAAATCAAACTAGACTCTAAATATAGTGGGTTGCCTCCCACTCAGCGCTTTGTTTAACGTCACTTAGCTTGACGGTACTTACCTCTAAGTAGGAATAGAATCAAAATCCAGCGATGTTCCATAACAAGCTCCAAATCCAGACATTTTTAACTTCAGAACCTTATCCATCACATCCTTTGCAACTTCATTCCCTTTTTCGTTGAACTCTGAGGTGAGTAAATCTCGAAAATTTGAGAAGGGCTTTGAGAACCCTTTGCTTTTCACCTTATACTCAATGGTATCCCCAATTATTGCTTGAGGGATCAAAGCTACTTGAGATTCTTTCTTTACCTTCTTTGGTTTCACTTTCACCTTCTCCTTAACCTTGGAACTGCCATTCCTTTTTGAGATTGGAGGCGCATTTTGTAAGACTTCAACAACTACATATTTAGGATCCGTTTCAATACAAAATCCATTATGCATCTCTTCTTCTTTCACCACAGTTAGCCTAAAGATCCTTTTTGAAGGAATCGCTAGATAGAAAACCCGCTTCTTGATGTTTTTCAGAGATATGCGTCGATTGGGTAAATCAACAACAGATCCTACGGTTGCAAGGAAGGGTCTTCCAAGAAACAATGGTTCATGTGGATTCTCATTCATCACCAAGATGTGGAAATCAACAGGAACAAGACAATTTCCAATGTGTACCAATAGATCCGAGATAAAACCACTAGAAGAGACAGTAGAATCATTAGCAAGTTTGAAAATCATGTGAGATGGTTTGATACCTGATAATTCCAATCGTTATGCAACAATCATTGACATCACGCTCACATTAGCACCAATATCACAGAGAGAATATGTGAATTCTATCCCATTTATCGAACAAGGAACTAATAATTCCCCTGGGTCTTGTATCTTATGAAGCTTCCTAAGTGGATTTGGCGGCTTTCCAATCATCTCATCAACTTTAAACTCTGATATGGGCCTTGTAGGTTGCATCAGATAAGGAATTCTTGGCTTATAGGTGATTTCAGGAATTTTCGGTTCCAGGAAGTTCTGCTCGATCGGCCAACATCCCCTGTTTTTAGTCCGATAAAACTGCCCGATCGGGCACAAGGTATGCTCGATCGATCATATATCCCTGGAAGTTTTGATAGATTTGCACGATCGGGCTAGTAGTGCCAAATCGTTCTGTTGTGTCGGAAACGATTTGCCCGATCGGGTAAGGGCTGCTCGATCGGGCAGAGTCTCTTGCATCTTTTTCCAGATTTTCAAAATCTGCATCTTCTTCCAAAATCTCAGCTTCTCCTTCTAAATTACCAACCAAAGTTTTGCAATACCCCTTTGGATTCTCCTCAGGTTTCCTAGGAAAGACACCAGCTTGTCTTTAATAGCTTCAGAAGTCTGAGCAACTTGCACATCTAAATGCTTCACATGAGTTGATAGTGCCTCAAACTTTTGATTAAGCTCTTTCACTTTCCCTTGGATCAATGTTTGGAACTGTTGTTGTCCTTCCAGCAGTTGCTTAAACATCATCTCAACTGAATTACTTGGTTGAAATTGAGCTTGTTGAAATACAGGCTGAGAGGTTTGCTGAAAACCGCCTAAATTAGAATTCTGCACAGATGGTTTCTATTGCAGTGGATAATGTTGATCTTGGGGGCTTTCAACATTGGTACTTCTCCAAGTTAAGTTGGGATGATTCTTGTTAAAGCATTGATTATACCCTTGATTGTACACCCTTTGACCTTGAGCATTAATGTAGCTCACTTCCTTCTCAACTCCAACGGTATTCTGTTCTTGAACTGCAAAGCAATCAACTTCAAAATCGTCTACAACACTAACCTGTTTCTGATTTTGACCCTTTAGAAGCTGATTGATTAATCCTTTCATCTCTGAGAATTTCCTTTCAGCTCTGAGAGTTCTGAGTTAGCAGCTAATACCAGAACCTTTGTTCGGCGATCAAACTCTGGGCAATGATTGCTAGTACTAGCTGCCAGATTCTCTATTAAACGATATGCATCAGGAATGAGTTTTTGCATAAAGTTCCATCGCTAGCTGTATATAAGGATAACTGATATTTATGTTCAATTCCTCTATAAAAGGTATTGAGGAGACTTACATCTAAGAAACCGTGATGCGGACAATCGCGAAGCAGTTCTTTGAATTGTTCCCAAGATTCATAGAATGATTCTACATGAGTTTGAGCAAAAGTAGAGATGTTGTTCCTTAAGGTATTAGTCCTAGTAATAGTGAAGAACTGATTGATAAACCTGGCTTTGCAGTCATCTCGGGTTACT
The DNA here is from genome assembly GCA_900406425.1 of Iberis pinnata. Classification (NCBI taxonomy): domain Eukaryota; kingdom Viridiplantae; phylum Streptophyta; class Magnoliopsida; order Brassicales; family Brassicaceae; genus Iberis; species Iberis pinnata. Next base: position 19,612 of record OVBE01003664.1, read on the forward strand.
ATAGATCATGCAGGTAGAGACTTCAACCAGCAAAGTGCTCTTTCAGCTAAAGAGTGACGGAACAAACTGCAGTGCATGAAATCGCTGGCTATCCATTAATTTTAATAGTGCTGTAGATGTCCTCAAAAGTATCAATATGATCCATTGGGTGCTCGTTAGGTAAACCACTGAATTGGTTGTTACAGATCATTTGAATAAGCTGAATAGGGAATTGGTATTCCCTTCGCTGAGGTTGTGCGGGTTGGATGGGATTCCTATTAGCATAGAATGCTTGAGGATTTTTGTATGAACCAACTAGAGGAGGGTTATGACCATTGAGCATATGAACTCTCTCCGGATCTCCATACAGAACAAAATTCCTTGCATCTATGTTCTAAGGGTTCTGAGCATCGAGATTTCCATGTTGAGCTTGGTTGTTAGCACCTCTTTGTTGGCCTGGTGGCACTTGATTGCCGTTATCACCACCTTGTTCTTCGTTAATGAGTTGATTGAGTCCAAGAACATGTGGATCGTTTTGACCTTGGGGTCCGTCCGGAATGACTTGATCAACGTTCCCAGCCATTTGATTGGATGAGCTTTCGTCTTTCTTGATCTACCGGTTTGAGCGTTCTATTCGTACAAGTTCCGAGTTACTGAGGCTTAGCAATTAAGAAGATTTTTCAGATATTCTGATCATACACCTGTAAAACATAAACAAGCAGAAAAGAACGAGATGAGTACTGAATAATAAAACTTTAGACTAGATTCTAATAAGAAACTTAAAAAGGCACTGTATTGGTCTCCGGCAACGTCGCCAAAATTCGGATAGGTCTATAACTTAAATCCTAAAATAATACTTCAGAGAATAGTTCAATGTAGCAAAGTATATGGTATTGAATCCACAGAGACCAGAAGTACATGTTTCAGTTTCAAATCAAGCTAAAGCAGAAATAATAAGGTTGATTGTAATCAAAACGGTAAATAGAAAATGGTTTAAACTATGAAATAAAAGCGTCAGGCATCAGGGAAACCACATGTAGTCAGGATTGAAAGTTAATTTATCATTCAGGGATTTTTTTTAATAGTTTTCAACATGAAAGATAATAATGGAATAATCTGCTCTCGGAGTATTAAAATCTATGCTCAAATTATCAGAGACAAACTCTCGCCGTCTTTTAAATAATTGACCATGCAATACAGTTCAGATTCAATAGTTCAAAAACATTCAAGACAATACTCTCGCAAGCAAGAACACTTATTCATCTAGACTAGGTCATATCTCTAAATCAAATCTCCTTGCGTTTATCAATCTAATATCAATGAACTAGTTAGCTACTCTAATTCATGCATTAATAGCAAGTATAGACTAAGAACCTAACAAATGTTATTCCCTTATGATAAATCTAAAAATTAAAATCTGATTTCCTGGAAAACCCTAAAACCTAACTATGAAACTACTCAGACTTCATAGTTAGGTTTTAGGGTTTCCCAGGAAATCAGAGTTTGATTTTTAGATTTATCATAAGGGAATAACATTTGTTAGGTTCTTAGTCTATACTTTTTATTAATGCATGAATTAGAGTAGCATTAATAACAATTCAATATCAAAGAAGAACACATATATAGATTAGATATAGATATATAAAAAGGGTTCAGAAATCTTCTCCAGATACATGTTGAATCTCCTCTCTCTCAGTAATTCTCAAGAAAATAAAATAAAGCTTAGTTCTAAAGGCCTAAAACACAATGCATTTATAGGCTTAAAAAGTAAAATAATAAATATGGAAAACTTGGATAGGCTTGAGGACTTGATTGCAAAATTTGGAAAACTTCAATTTTTCTTCGGGGAAAGTGCCCGATCGAGCAAGTGGTTGCCCGATCGGGCAGTTCACATTTTTGCTCGACTATAACTTCTTGCTGGATCGATCTTCAATCTTCGGATTTTCCAGGGAATTTTTCCCGATCGGGCATCACACATGCCCGGTCGTGCACTTCTTCTTCAATCTCCGAAATCTTCTGAAAACTTCTGAAATCTCCTGAAATGTATCGTATTGCTCCGATTCGACCTGAACACCTAGAATACTGTAAACCTACCAAATATGCAATGAAAACACTCGAAATAATGCAGAATATCAAACATAAATGCCCATTATTATGCATTAAAACCGAGTAATATCAAGAACATTCCCCTTTTCTATTTCCAAAACATGGATCATGAAAATGATGATCTAGACCCAACGACCGTGTCAGAATGCCAAAAAGGCTTGATTAGGAGAAATGAAAAATAGCCATGAGAAGTCTGTGAACCTGTTGATATTACACATGTGTAATGCCAGTTGGATGCAAATGGTCTTCGTGCAAAAAAAAAAAAGAGAAAAATGAGGTCACAAGATATAAAACACGATTTTTGGCTCAAGGTTTTTCTTAAAGACCGAGAATAGAGTATGAAAAACACATTCTCCAGTAATGGATGCAATTATATTCATGTACTTAAAGAGCCTTGTAGCTTCTATGAATTTAGAAATGTACATTTTGGATGTAGTGACTACATAACCTATATGGATCGCTTGATAGTGATATCTATATGAAAATCCTTGAAGGATTTAAGATCCAAAAAGGATCAAATCTCACTAAAAGATCTTTAAGAAAATATGTTCGGTCAAATTACAATGATCATTTTATCGATTATAAAAATCCGAACGTATGTGGAATAATTGCTTAAGTGAATATCTTTTGAAAAAGGATATGTCAACAATGTGATATGCCTTTGTGTATTTATTAAGAAATCATCAAATGAATTTATGACCATAGCTATATATGTTGACGACTTGAATATAACTGGAACTCAAAAGGAAATAAATGATGCAATAACTCATATGAAAGATCTTGGAAAGACAAAGTTTTATCTCGATCTCCAAATAGAACACCTCCAAGATGGAATATTTTGTGCATCAATTAAATTACACTAAAAAAGTGTTAAAACACCTTAGTATGGATAAAGCGAATCCTTTGAATAGTCCAATGGTTAATAGATCATCTAATATTAACAAGGATCCATTTTAGACTTTGTGAAAATGATGAAAATCTTTAGGTCCCGAAGTACCTTATATGAGAGTTATTGGTGGGCTCATGTATCTTGAAAATTGCACTCAACTAGATATAAGATTTGCTACTAATCTGCTGGCAAAATACAGTTCCTCCCTCTCGCGCAGAAATTGGAACGGGATAAAGCACATATTATGTTATCTTCAAGGTACAATTGATTTAGGACTATTTTATTGTAGAAATATGCGTTTGGTCTAGTCAGTTTTGCAGATGCAAGTTATTTTTTTTACCCACATAAAGCTCGATTGCAAACCATATACATTTTTACATTTGGTGAAATTGTAATCTCGTGGCGTTCCCCAGAAATAGACTTTGGTCGCCACTTCTTCAAATTATGCAGAAACAATTGCTCTTAATGAGGCATGTAGATAATATGTTTGACTCATATCCATAACTCAACATATACAAGAAGCCAACGACATACCCGTCAATAAGGAACCAAGAAAATTTTTTTAAGATAATGTTGCTTCCGTCATCCAACTCCAAGAAGGTTATGTCAAAAGCGATAGGACAAATCACATTTCTCCAAGATTTTTCTTTTACACTAAAGAACTCGAAAAAACTAGGAAGTTGACGCAGGGCCAGTCCTACTAAAATGTGGGCTGTAAACCCAAATTATTTTTGTGGCCACTTTTAGTTTAAAAATAATAGAAAACATCAACATAAAACCTTCAAGAATCAAACTCCCCACCATAAACTCGCAAAGCTTGATTGTTTAGCCAATTGAACCACCAAAACTAACTAGAAATATCAGACGATATTATATCTATAAAGTTACGGCCACAAGCCATTGCTTGGTTGGCTTGTGCCCAAGTCCGTCACTGGTTAACGTCCAATATATTTGTTCAAGCGATAACCCAACATATCATTTTACAAAGGCACATTCTAATGCAATTTTATGAAAGCATGTTCAAAACATTGGAATGCGTCAGCTAAGTGATATATCAAGAGTAGTTTATACCCGTCCATTTAATGGAAAAATTGTGGTAATGTACTCTTTTTTCCTTATCATAGTTATTATCCCATTGAATTTTTCCACGATGAAGGTTTTAACAAGACAGTACCTAACCTAATAATATTTATTATTTAATTAAAAAATATTATAATATATAATTTTCTTTATCATCTTAATTTGTAAGACAAGTGTCTTGCAAATGTCTTATACAAAAGATTTGATTTTCTATATATATAAATCTTATATATATATATATATATATATATATTACTTGTACAATTTATGTAATAGTCTCACCTTACTTCTCTCACTTTCAAAATCTCTCTCATTTGAAGAAGATAGAAATATTTCCACATAATCATATAATAAATTTAAATATATCAAAAGAGAAACATTTGAAGTATGTGGCAGCACCACATTTTTGGAATTTTTTAATTTATTGGAGTTTTATGTGGCAAACTTCACATTTTTTAGAATTTTTCTAATTTAATTTTTAAATTTTAAATTTTAATGCATTTATTGTAGTTGTTTTGTTTTTTTAATTGATAACTTTAATGATCATTATCTCGTCGAATAAGATAAGTTAAATTTCCATTTATATTATATTTATTTTAATATTTATATTATTTATTATTTTAGTTTTGGTAAAAAATAAATAAATAACTATAAAATGTAAAACTAATAATAATTACTTTTCTATCTAGGTTATGATTTAAAATTTTGGTTATGATTTAAAATTTTAATGTTATACAAATATTATTTGTGTAATGGTGTAAAAGAAATTTCACACATACGCAAAAATGAGTAATAAACTAAAATTATATTTGAATAATTGAATACATTATAATAATGATAAATTATAGTAGTCAAAATTCTAACTTATAGATATCTTTGGTTTAATTCAAATTTTTAATTAAATTGAATAATTAAAATAAACATAAAAACAACTGAAATATTTTAGGGAAAAATTTAAATGTAATAAATACTTTATAAAAATTTAAAAATCTTAAATATTCTAATTCAATTTTTTCAAAATATGTTAAATTTATTAAATACTTAAAATAATTTTATTAAAGAATTTGAATTTAATTTGAAAATTTTAAACATGATAAATAATTTAATTTAAATTTGAAACGTTAAAAAGTTTTGTTAGTTTATTATATTATTATAATCAAATTTAAATTATAACATTGGTCAAAATTAAAATTATAAACAATTGTTTTTATAATAATATAATAATAAATTTTAACCAGAGTTGTTAACTCTTGTGGTAAAGGGCTCACGGTTCGAATCCCAACCATTGTCAACTAAAATGAGGTAAATTTTTGCGGTGACTACAGATACTTTGTACCTAATCAGAGTCTTTCAAAATTTCGGATACCATAATCATTAAAAAAACAATAATAATTTTATAAATATTTTATTAATAAAATGATCCCGTGTATGATAGGGACATATAACACGTTCCCATTTGTAACTTAAAATAACAAAGTAAAACAATAAAAATTGATGGGGTGACAAAAAAAAACAATAAAAATTGATTCTTTTAGACGGATTATCGTAGTCAATTTTTATTGTTTTTTTTTGGCACACAAAATTGACTATAATCCGTCTCAAAAGAATCAATTCCTTCACTTCAATCTGCTTATAAAGAAAAAAGAAAAAACATAAGTCATTTTCAGATTCACCATAGATTTTTGATTCAGCTATGGTGAGCTCAAATTTGTGTATGTTGATTGAAGTTTCTTCGATTCGGCGCTATTGCTTGTTTGTCGATTCGAGTCCAAGTCCGCTTTGCCATTTATGATTACAACTTTTTCACTGAGGAAGACTGTCAGAAGAGCAAGATTTTCTTCATCGCATGGTAAAATAAATTACTAGTTTGTTATATGTTATGATATCATTATCATCAATTCAAATCTTTTTAAGGTCTCCGGACACTGCCAGAGTGAGAGACAAGAGGAGGATTTACACGAGCTCTAAGGATTGGTTCAAGCGAGAACTAGTTGGAATCTAATTGGAGCTTCAAGCAACCGACCAAACCGACCAAACCGACTAAAGCGTATATGCTATGCTTTAACAACTTCATTTTATTTTGTAATATTGTCTATCAACTCTGAGATTGGGCCTTGTTATGGTTTTCCAGTTACTACTATGTAAAACATTCTTATTTGTGTTGATCATATATCTGTTAAGTCAGAGACTTTAGAGGACTAAACTTGCAATTTATAAATAATGGAAGTTGAGAGACTTGGCGTCAAAGTGAGGATCAGAACAAGAAAATCTTAACAAAAAGGATAAAAGGAAATATGTAGAACAAGAATATCTTACTAGAAATATATGAGAAAATCAAGGAAAGGTAGATTCTAATTATGAAGAGATTAGAGATCTAAGTGGATATAAAAAGGCGAAGAAGGTGTTGAACCGAATCAAATTTTTAATAAAAAAGAAAAACCAGAGAGACAGAGCTTTATCGTGAGAGAGAAATATAC
>OVBE01003665.1:0-26139 GCA_900406425.1 Iberis pinnata
CTTAGAGTTCAACGTTGGTTTTTCATCAACTTCTACAACAAGTATGATGTCTTCCTCAGAAAGTATTTCCTTGATCATAAAGATCTTAGAACACAACGGATCCACATTTCCCAGATAGTACTTGAACCTTTTGTTGAGTAAAAACACTTGGTCTCCATTCTTGATTTCCAAGGTNTTTTTCAAAGATTGGAATAATTGAAGGTGGCTTAAGAGGTGGCACGCGTTCAGGTTTAAGTTTAAACTCATGATTTCATTTTCCTGGATCCTTAAGGTTGCCTTCACCTTTGGACATTTCCAATGTCTTGATTTCCTTCACCTCGGCAGAAGCTCCTATATCAGGTTCCTTAACAGGCTTGAAGACTTCATAGTGCTTTCCAGAATTTGTTGATTCCTTTCCCAATCCATCTTCAATTTCTTCAACACTTGAGTACCCATTGTTCGGGTTGTCTTCATTCAGTTCCTTCTCAGATACCAGCTGACTATGGGCAGTGAGGTCCTTGGGGTTAATCTTTATGTTGAATATCATCTTTGGCCCTCTCCCTATGTTCAGCTTAATGTGATCCTTGATGTTGATTACGGCTCCAACCGCTGCTAGGAACGGTCTTCCGAAGATCAATGGATCCTTAGGCTCTTCATCCATCTTCAATACCACAAAGTCTGTGAGTATTGTTACATCCTTGATCTTGATAGGTAGGCTCTCCAATATGCCAACCGAATGCCTAACTGATATGTCCGCCATCAGCAAGTTTATTTTTGAAGTCTTAAACTCATCTAATCCTAGCCATTCGACAGTGGACATAGGAATAAGTTTGACTGAAGCTTTCAGGTCACAGAGGCATTCATTGAAAGTGGAAGTTCCAAGTGAGCAGGGTAGTGTGAACGAACCAGGGTCTTCTTGCTTTGTCGTTATCAGGGAATTGCGTTCTTCAGGTGGTTCCACCACTTCTTGAGTTACTTCTTCCTTCATGGATTTCGCAAAAACCTCAGGGTATTTTGCCATAATTTCCTTCTTGAATCTAGAAGGGAAAGGTAACCTCGGAACGTATGGTGGTGGAATGAAGGGTGCGTCCTTCTGTTGTGAAACAAATGATTTCTCAGCAAGAAATGGTTATGTGATCACTTCTGGTGGAGGTCGCAATGGCTTCTGTGCATTGGTTATTGCAGGTTCATCTTCTTCAGCTTCGTTTAAACACGAACCCCCCAACTAGATCCACACTGTTCTCAGTGGAAGTTGGAGTGTTGGTAGAAGACGTCTTGTCAAGGTATACGATATTGATGTTAACGTAATCTCTTGGGTTCTGCACAGACTTGCCCGATAGATGACCATTTGCAAAAGTTGAAGTGGATGCGGTTTTTCCTTCAATAGTGGTGACTCTTGAGGTGAGATTGTCTATCTTTGAGTAGATTGCATCGAAGGATGTATCCATTTTGTGTTGGAGTTTGCCAAACTTCTTTGATGTCTCCATTGCATAAGCAACATGTCCTTGTAGAAGTTGTTGTAACGTAGCTTCTAGGTTGAAGGGTTGAGCATGAGGTTGAGTAGATGAGAAACCAAGAGGTTCACCAGTAAGTTGTTGTTGCTGCGGTTGTTGAAAACCATTCTGTTGTTGCTGTTTTTTAGTAACCTCTGTTCTGGTTGAAGTTGCTGAGGTGTTGAGAGTTCTTCTGTTGTTGAGGTGGGTACACTTGGTCTTGAGGATTAACAATATTGTTGCTTCTGTAAGAAAGACCAGGGTTGTTAGAGTAGTTGAATTACCCTTTTTTGTAACCCCCTTGGTTCTGCACATAGCACATATCTTCTTGTTGTTGAGCTTCGGCAGCTTGAATCGGGAGTTGTTCTTCATCAGAGATGAAGTGAACTTGATGTTGTTGACCCAGGAGTAACATGTCCAACTTCTCATTCAGCGCCTTTATCTCCTTCTTAGTGCCATCATCAGATGTAGAAGGACCTCAGGGTGTTATGTCGTAGTTCTCACTGTAGATCCCATCAGACTGGGCAAGATTCTCAACCAACTCCCATCCGTCATCAACTCCTTTGTTGAGGAAGTTCTTGTTACTTGCAGTATCCAGCAACATTCTGATCTTAGGCAAGGCACCTCTGTAGAGTTTGCTGAGTAAGAAAGCCTTGCTGAAACTGTGATGGGGGCATTGCATAGTGTAGTTTTTGAAACGTTCCCACGCTTCAGAAAAGGTTTCAGCGTTCTTCTGTGCAAACCATGAAATTTCATTCCGTAAGCGTGCTGTTCTTGAAGTTGATAAGAACTTCTCAAGGAATGCCTTCTTACAAGCATCCCATGTTGTGATGGAGTTCCTGGGGAGTGAATTTTCCCACTGATGTGCCTTCTCCCCCAAAGAAAATGGGAAGAGGCGTAACTTGAATGCGTCTTCATTCACACCGTTGATCTTTGTCGGACTGCAGAACCTGTCGAACTTATCTAGGTGATTAAGTGGGTCTTCCAAAGGTAGTCCATTGAACCTGTTGCTTTGGACCATAGAAATGAGACTATGCTTGATCATGAAGTTATTATTCTGAACTCAGGTGGATTGATTCCATGTCTGACGGCGTGAGTGTTGGGGTTGTCACCATCATCTATGGTGTTCTGGTTTTCTCTGTCAACGTTTTCTGCCATGTTGAGGTTCAACCTTCTCAAGTGTTCCGCACATTCGTGTTCACGTCTTGCCCGAGAGTGTTCTTGTTCAAGAGCTCTGATGTCGTCAACGAATGAAAGCAACTCAGTTGGTCCTCTGCTTCTCAGGTTCATACACTGCTAGGCATGTACCTAAAAAAAAAGCAAACAAGGTAGACTGGTAAGTAAGAATGTAAAAGAAAAGCTTGATCTGAAAAGATCCAAAATCCATAATGTAGTAACAAATCCCAAATGGCAACGGCGCCAAATTGATAGTAGGATTTTTAGTCCTNNTGGGTATCAATCACCCATCGTTGTAGTATAAATGGGTTTGTCAATCCATAATGGGAATGTACTAAAAAATCTGGATTTAATGGATACTCAAAAGTCAAGCTAAGTGTTAAAAGGGTTTGTTGCTAAAAGGTCCTAAGTGCAATGAACATAAAAAACATAAAGACAGAAAGAAGCATNACAGAAAAAAGCATAAAATACTTGAAAGCAAAAACAGAGTAAATGCAAAGAGAGTGAAAGGTGCAACCAATGTAAAGCAGTTCCTGAGGACATAGGGTAATTGACTAAGGATCTATCCTGGGTTACCTAAGCACATAACATACCTAATACAATGAGCCAACCCCTAGACAGTAGCTACATATACAATCAATTCCAATTCCTTGGCAACCAATCTCAAGCAAAGTAATCACAGACTTAACTGCCGTCATAGACAGTTATTACCTAGCAGGCATTAACAACTACTACTCTAGTCAATAAGCTTCCCAACATCTAATGCCTTAGAAGGGGAAGACAAATCTCTGAAGTCACCTAGGTCCGGACAGCTTCAATTGACTCACCTTCCGGTGTTAAAGGGCCTAACCGCGGGTCTTCGAATCCCTTCCGGGTAGAAGTACAATCAGCATTACGAACAAGTGAAACAGAAGGGATCTAAGATCAAACAGCTTAGGCACTAAGGTAAACCCAGAACATCAAACCCTAGTCTACCCTCATCCTCAAGAACTTAGATGACTACCACTACTCATGGGAGTAGAAGCAGATAAAACAGAAAACATAACTCCAAAGGTAAACATGCAGATCTGGGAAAAACAGATGAAGAACAACAAGAACATAAACACAGAAATGAAGACCAGCAATGAAACAGTAAACTAAAACAGGAGATTAAAGCTTAAAATGTAAATCAACATGCACCAGATATGCAACAAAGTAAAAATAAGCAAGAAAGCTAAAGAAAAACAGGAGATTAACTAAGAACTTGAAAGAAATCTGGTTTTTACACCAAGAACGTGAAGAAAAACTTAAGAAAATAAAACCTAAGACAAAAACCTAAAAAGGAAAGAAAACTAAAAACTTNAATAAGCAAGAAAGCTAAAGAAAAACAGGAGATTAACTAAGAACTTGAAAGAAATCTGGTTTTTACACCAAGAACGTGAAGAAAAACTTAAGAAAATAAAACCTAAGACAAAAACCTAAAAAGGAAAGAAAACTAAAAACTTGTGCAAATGGGGGCGAATTAAGGCTTTTATAGTGTTCAGCCCTAATTCGCACTAAAGACAAAATGCTAATCATTATTTTGGATCTTGGGCCTTGGTTTAGGTGATATCCAAATTTGAGTTGGTTGGGTCGGAGCGTGTTTAACTTCAAGTTGGTAAGTGCGTGATCGATCCGAGCTGAAGACGCTTGCATGAGATTGATCCAACTGAGATGCGTCCAAGGTGTGTCTGAGGTTGGGATCGATCTCAGGTATTAAGTGCTGAGATCAATCCAAACATAGGTGAGATCGATCTTGCCTTTTTTTCTTCTTAGTCATGCTTCAACTCCATGCACTTCCTTTGCTTCGTCTGAGACTTCACATATTTCATTGAATGAGAGAGAGAGGGATCGATCCTGGTTTGAGATGGGATCGATCTAAGGTGTGTCGGGATCGATCCTGGTAAGTGTTGGTAGTGTGTCGGGATCGATCCTGGAATAACACAATATAATAATATTTCAAGATCTTTAGGATCATATTGTGCTACAACTGATATTGTTAATTTCAAATTTATAGATATTCTGTATGGAAAAGACAACCCTACTGTGCCCAATCCTGCAGATGACAACCTTATTTTGTCTCTTTCTGTTATTGCCACCTTTCATGTTAAGCTTGTATTAATGTATGTTTGTTTAATGGAAGTTTACTTTAAAAAAACTTTTGTTCCTTCTCTTATAGCCCACAATTACTTGGGTGTTTTTCATTCTTAATGGTCTTCTGTAAGCGTAAAGAATTTTAAAATGCGGTTAAAAAGATTCTAAAATATTTTTTAAGACCTTATTGGATTTTAAGAAGGTGGACACAGTCAGCCTTTCGAGATTATTTGTTATTTTTAGTGACATATTGGTTAAAGTTAAGGATTTTGATGGATTTTCAATTACATTTTTCTTGTTAATGTTCTTTCATATTTTATCAGTATGTAGAACTTTAAAGGTGGAGGATATATTATATCTATCATACAGTTTAATGGTTTTTGCCATACTTATCCAACAAAAACTTGATCAATTTTTAACCTTACGAATTCCATATTCTAAATATCATTATGGAATGACATAGTCTTATAATTCCATATTGTGCTACAACTACTATTGTTTATTTCAAATTTATAGATATTTTGTATGGAAAGGAAAACCCCCACTGTGTCCAATCCTGCTGATCACAACATTATTGTGCAAGCTCATGTTGTTACCAATCCTATTGTGTGATCCTGCTATTGCTGATGAAGATAATGTTGTTTAAGAATTGTGTTTTATGTTTTAGTTTAAGTAATTTTCATGTTAAGCTTATAGTTTGTGTTTCTTTATACTATATGTTTGTTTGATAGAAGTTTACTTTAAAAAAAAAATGTTTCCCCTCTCTTATACGTCAATGCCACAATCATTTAATTAATATAAATAGTAAACTTAACTCAAAAAGTAATAATATTAGTGTTAATAACGGAAAATTATTTTGGTTATGTCTATATTAAATGATAATTTTTAATTTCAATGTAAAAAACGTTAATAATAATCTAATCATTACAAATTTCCGATAAATACACATGCAATCAAATCAATATATGTAACTCCATTTTGTGGTTTAATTGTGGTATTAGATTTAATGATCCCGCACACAATAAAGTGGAACCTTCCGCTGGTCCATGAATTGGTTCGATCTGAAGATATACTAGCTATTGTGGCAATTTGTCCCTCCCTACTAATTCAGGATAGGGTATGTTGGCATTTTACGAAATTAGGCAATTACACTGTTAAGTCTGGTTACGAGTTGGCTTTATCTTTGCAGTATCACCATTCTTCGGATCGGTTATATTTGCCTTATACAGCACCGTTGTGTGCAGAGCTGTGGAAAATCCCAGCGCCATCGAAATTGAGACATTTTATTTGGCAAGCGATATCAGGTGCCATTGCGGTAAACGACCAGTTAATACGATGGAAAATGCGGGCGGATAATGAATGTGCATGTTGTGGAGAGGACAGAGAGACTATTAATCACGCCCTTTTCACATGTCCTCCAGCTTTACAGTGCTGGGCTCTTTCACAAATCCCAACACTGCCTAGGGTATTTCCATCGGACAAACTCCTAGAGAATATTCATTTCTTACTTGCGGGTGTTGGGAATTCAGGATCCCAGGCGGTGTTCCGGGGATTTCCCTGGTTAATGTGGTACATTTGAAAAGCAAGGAATGCCAAATGCTTTAATAACCAAGAGTGGTGTCATAAGGATATTGTAGATCTTGCCGCAAATGAGGCAGATTATTGGCTCTCAACTACTTCGGAGGTAGAACCAGTGAGATCCGCTTTAGGTATTGAAACATTACCACATGAGCCCTTCCCCAGTTCGGTAGTTTGGTGTAGTTTTGATGGTTCGTGGAATGTAGGGGATATGTTAAGTGGTTTAGGATAATACCTACCACATCACGATAACGGATCCATTATGTATGGTAGTGCGGGGGTAAGGAGTGATATATCACCTTTACATGCTGAATTACTCGCTTTCATGTGGGAGTTAAGTTGTCTTTCGACACAAAGAAAAGAGTGTCATCTCTTTATTACTGATTCCACTGACTTAGTCACACTCTTGCAAAACCCGGAAGACTGGCTGATCTTTTCAGCGGAAATCGCAGAAATTAATATTTTGCGAAGCAATTATCCACGTTTTGATGTCATCTATCGGAGAAGAGATTGGAGCACTTTGGTGAACTATCTTGCTCGTGCAGCTAGGGAAAGGAAAGTGTTATCCTCGTTCGTTAACACCACCTCCTCATGTAGTGACTCTGAGTTTCCTTTAGGCCCTTAATCTTATATTTTCTTTTTCCTTTGTTGTCAAAAAAAAAATGTAACTCCATGTTGTGAATATTTATTCTAATTTATTAAGCAATAGTAGTAATTAAATGCATTAGGTAGTAAAAATTAAAGTACAATATTCATAACCGTAAGTTATGATAAGATGTCTTTTTGTCACATTAATTTATGGGCCATAACTGACCGGGTCAGTAGCCCAAAATCCATAAATAGGAGAAAACGAATTTGCTATGCGAGTGGTCAGGTTCGAACTCTGGTCTGGTAACAAGGCAACATCAGTGACATAACCACTAGACCACTTGATCCTTGTTCTTTTTTTTTGACAACAAAGAAGGAAGATAAGAAAAGGACACTAGTGAGATGAGGACGAGCACAATCTCGGAGGTGATGTGTTAACATAAACAGATAACATATTTGTTGTCTTGCATATCTTGCTAGCGTATCCGCCGTCACATTCCAAGATCGTTTCCTGTGAGTCACTTCAAAAGGTGGAAGGGTGGTCTTCAGTAGTTGGATTTCTGCTAACTCAGCACCAAAGATCGGCCAGTCCTCTGGATTCTTCAGTACACCTACTAATTCTGTGGAATCAGTAATGAAAATCCTACACAACCTCCCCATGGATGACAATGTTTTGATCTCCCACATGAAAGTAAGTAATTCGGTGTGCAAAGGTGATTTACCACCCCGTACTCCTGCACAACCAAACAACTGCGTGGCGTTTTCAAAATGGGGAACATACCACCCTAAGCCACTGATAGAATCACCTATTTTCCAAGAGCCATCAAAAATACACCAATCCACCGAGGTGGGGATGGATTCCGTGGAAACACTTATTATCTGTCCGGATGATATATCTGGGTTAACACCGCCAGAGTTGACATATAACCATTCTTTAGCCTCCTTATGAGCTAAGTCTAAGGTATCTCTTGGATCCTAGTCCGAATTATTGAAACACTTGGCATTTCTTGCTTTCCAAATATACCAAAGCAGCCACGGGAAAACCTGGAAAATCTTTATTGAGGTTGGGTTTCCAGCACCCTCAATCAAATAGTTTATGTTCTCAAGCAACTTATCCGAGGGGAACACCCCTGGACAGGTGGGAATATGAGACAGAGCCCAGCACTGTAATGCTGGTGGACAAACAAATAAAGCGTGGTTGATGGATTCTTGGTTTGCTCCACACCTAGGAAAAAACTCATCAGCTCTCAATTTCCGTTTTAACAGCTTATCATTAACCGCAACTGCCCCTGCTAAAGCTTGCCGTAGGAAGTGAATCTGCTTCAATGGGGCACATTGCTTCCATATTACAGCACTCAATGGGGCTATAGAGGGTATTGCTAACCATTCACAAGGATACCTTGTCTGCAAAGCAACGACCAATTCATATCCAGACTTAATCGTATAATTTCCGGACTTAGTGTAATACCAACATACTCGATCCTCAATGAGAGGGGAAGGTCTGATTGCCAGAATGTCGGCAATATCCTCACTTCTAATCAACTCCCGGATAAGAGGTAAATTCCACTGGGAAGTGTGTGGGATCAAAAGATCGGAAACTTTCATTGCAGGATTTTCTCCCACTTGACATCCCTGGGGTGAACGCGGGATTTGCCCCGCCAGCTATGGATCATACCAAACACTCGTTTGATCTCCAGACTTAATAAGATTATACAATCCATATGTGAAAAGATCTTTAGACCCCCAAATGATTCGCCATCCGTAGGAGGGTCGATTTGGTTTTGTTGCGTGAATGACCGGACGGTCTTTATAATATCGTCCCTTCAGGATACGGGCAAGAAGAGAATTCAGCGATGAATTCAACCTCCATAACTGCTTGGCCAACAATGCTTTATTGATGGCCTGTAATGACTTAAATCCTAGTCCTCCCCATTTCTTTGGCAAACATAGCTTTTGCCAAGCTACCCAATGAATTCCACGGGTAGTTCCCGAACCACTCCACCAATATTTTGCTATTGCGCTTGTTAGTTTTGACAATAATGTCAATGACAGGGAAAAACACGACATCACATATGTTGGTAGCGCCTGAGCGACCGATTTAATGAGGATTTCTTTACCTCCTTTTGAGAGAAAACGTGACGACCAACCATTTATACGGGCATCAAGACGCTCCCGGACATATGCGAAAATCTGACCTTTCGATCTCTGAAGTTGCTCAGGAATACCGAGATACTTACCTCCTCCCTCTTCTGTAGAAATACCTAATCTCTCTTTTAGAAGCCCCCTTTCTTGAATCGGGAAGGACTTTCCAAAAATAAGTGTAGATTTCTCCGAGTTAATACGTTGGCCTGATGCCTACCCATACAAGGTGAGTATCATGGCTACCTCCTGACACTGTGCCAATGTAGCTTGACAGAAGAATAAACTATCATTTGCAAACAATAGGTGTGACACAGGAAGGCACGATTTTGCCATCCTTATCCCCTCGAGGCGTCCCACCGACTCGGCGTGGCGGAGATTAGCAATCAGAACTTCTGTACATAAGATAAACAGATATGGGGAGAGTAGATCCCCTTGACGTAGGCCTCTAGTAGGAGTGATCCTACCTTTTTGCGACCCATTTAGCAGGATGCTATAGGTAACAGATGTAACACAACTCATAATCCACCGAATCCAGGTATCTGCAAACCCGAGAGTACGTAACAACGAGTTGAGAAAACTCCACTCAACACGGTCATAGGCTTTGCTCATATCCGTTTTTATGGCCATGAAGCCGTTTCGGCATCTATATTGGGTTCGAAGAGCATGAAATGCTTCCTGAGCGAGTAAGACATTATCAGTGATTGAACGCCCAGCCACAAAAGCATATTGTGTTTCAGACACAATCTTTTTTAGACGATGACACAACACTTTTGACAAGATCTTATAACTCACATTACACAAGCTGATCGGGCGAAACTCCTTCATATCTTGGGGTCGCTCTGTATTAGGTATGAGACAAATATTTGTTTCATTCAACGAGTCTTCTTACATTCCACCATCCATGAATTTCTGAATCATCTGAATAAAATCAGGGCCAACTATGTGCCAATAACGCTGATAGAATAAAATTGTCATACCATCTAGGCCCGGCGCCTTCTCCGAACCCATAGAAAACAATGCCAACCTGACCTCCTCTGGTTATAGAGGTCGTAATAGATTTTCATTCATTGCGGAAGTAACTTTCGACGTGAGGGGAACCATAGCTAGATCTATATTCTCCACATTTGAGGATGTGAATAAAGACTGAAAATATGATATGGCCTCCTGTTCAATATCCTCATCCTTGTCTAGCCATATCCCTTGCTCATTTCGAATTCTTGAGATCCGGTTCCGTGCTCGTCTCACTTTTGTCAAGGCATGAAAAAAACCAGTGTTTTTATCACCCTCCGGTAACCAGTTAATACGGTTCTTCTGTTTCCAATACAACTCCTCTGCTGTTAATGTAGTCCTCAAGTCCTCTGTTATCTGTGGAATTTTGTGTGCCAATGCATCATCTGTAAGTGCTTTCTCAAGCCGCAGTTTGAGGGTATTAACTAGTTCCCTCGAATTAATCACCTCTTTGTGTCGCCATCGGGAAATCACTCCCCGACAACTCTTCACTCGCATAGAAAGCCCCCCCCCCCCCCAATTTTGGGGGGGGNGGTGCGATCTGACCATCCTGCTCTAACAACATTCTTGAAATCTGGTTTAGTTGTCCATCTTTTATCAAAACGAAACTGCTTTTGACTATTAAACCGTTTCGACGAAATCCGCATTAGAACCGATCGATGGTCCGAACCATAGAAGCTGAGGTATTCGATAAAAGAGTGCGAGAAACGCTCATACCAATCCTCATTCCCCATCCCCCGGTCTGAACGACATCGCACCATTGTTACACCTCGACGCCCAACCCACGAGAGACTATTACCATGAAAAGGAAAATCAATCATCCCGCAACACTGTTTCATTAGGCAAAAATCAAGAAAAGAATTGTCACTACGACGTCTTCCCCCTTGTTTTTCTTGATGATCTGTAATCTCATTAAATTCCCCAATAAGGGCCCACAGAGCAAACCGCTTGGTGGAAATTCGTTTTAATTGTTCCCAGACATAATCTCGATTTGACTGAACAGGTTCACCATAAACAAAAGAGACATAAACTTTATTACCATCACTTGTAATCAAAGTATCAATTACATTTTTATTGGCAGATAAAATAACAACTTGAAAAGAAGATAAAGCTAGAAGAGCTAAACCCCTACTACGCCCTATAGGGTCTACAGTAAAAAGAAAATCGTATCCCAGATGTGCTTGAATGTCTTGTAGAAATTCACGCGATTGCTTGGTCTCCATTAAGAATAAGACTCCTGGAAATAACGTGCGCTGAAACTCCCAGAGTCTTCGAATTGCCAAGAAGCTACCCGCTCCTTGGCAATTCCAACTCAGTATCACCTCTATCCCGCCGCCGGTGGTTTTCCATCAACCACCTGGTTTTCCTCAAACGTTTTTCCTTCTGCAGGATCCATCTTTGAGTTGGATGGAGTTAGATCAGCAACTAGATCTGAATTTTTAACCAAGCAAGCCGTTTGCCTATGGAAACTTGTTCCCTTAAATTGGTTATGTCCAATCTTTTTCCTCGGGTGAAGAGCTTTATCAAAATGATGTACCGCCTTACCCACAAAACCCTTAAGAGGAGATATTATCTCTGCACTATCAATGGGTGAAGCATGCATCAATCCTTTATCTTTAGCTATCTTTACAAGCTTTGGGCTCTCAAAAGGCCTAAAATGTGATATCAGTTGATCACTCAAAGATTCATTAAAAAATCCTTCTGAATTTTGATCACCCACAAAAAGCCCAATATCATTTGGCAACAATGATCCTTCTACATTTTTCATGTTGTGGGCCACATGTTGGGCCATAGGTGATACGAAAAGATAATTTGCATGATCCTTAATATATGCATTGACTTGTTCCCCCAAAGTCAAAGCTTTCTCCTTATTATCTACGAGCAGTGAAACCTCTTCATTCCTTTTTGTTAGGCTTCTATCCGATAAGCCCATTGGGCCCACTTCAATATTTCCAAAAACACCGTCATGCTCTAGAGACTTCAGACCCTCCACCGCGGACATGATGTTCCGTTCTGATACACCGGGAACATCTCTTGTCTCAGCCAAAAGTGGTTGGGCCCTATCACCATGATCAGTTTGAGGAGCCCACTCCATTGGGCCCACCGTATCAGTATGCACCGTAACAGAGTTATCATCATCAAATAATTTCCTCTTCATGTTTCGCCAGTGCGGTTGGGTCCGAGACACACCGGTATCTACCGAGCCAATTGTTTCAGCTACTTGACCCACCGTTTTCTGTGAAATCACAGGAGAAATGTTTTGCATAACCACATTCTCTTCCTCAACGAACAATAACTATTTTTGAGACTTTCTTTTCTTTCTTAAAACATCGGGACAGTATCTTTTCTCATGCGTAAACCGAAGACACTTGGAGCAGTAGTGATGCAACTTTTCATAGAAAAGTCGAACCCGAATTACATCACCATTCTCGAACTCTAACTCCCGTGAAAAGACCAACGGTTTCCGGCATTCGACCGCTACCTTCATTCGACCTTCATGGATATCATAATCCACAATTTATCCTAACTCCGATCCGATTGCATCCAGCATTTCCTGTGCACGATAAAGTTCCGGCACTCCTTGAACTCTAACCCAGAAAATCACTTGTGATGGGAAATCCTTGCGAATCGTGGGAATCCATCTTTCGAGTGGAATCATCCAACCATCAAAATAGTATGGCCTCTCGGCCAACACCTGCTTTAGATCCTCTTCCTTCAGGAACTTAAAATGAAATTTTCCTCCTTCTTGCTCATAGCCCTTAACGCGACCTCGACAACCCCAAATGGAAGGTAAAGTGGACATTATCACTTTAATTTTGCTCATCTGAGTCGCCGGATTGAGTATCTTCCCCACCAGAGTCCTTTCATGACTCTTAGTCACCGAGCTATGATCGATAGGTTTGACCTTTATGGGTCTCGGCTTCCCTTGATCAGCCTCCATCTTCATCAATGCAGTTTGAGTAGCCATTGAAAAAGATGAAAAAACGATACTATCGTCTGTGACAGAGATGAAAGAAAAAGTAAGTGAGTTTTTCTCAGTACAGAGGATCAAAAATCGGCTAAATACAAAGAGAAGAAAGGACATTAAGGAGGGCAAAATCACAGTAATCCCAAGCATTAAACTGTTAAAATCCAAACAAGGAATGTGGATCAAAACCGAAATCAATTGTGATTTGAAAAAATTCGTAATTGGTTTGATGATTGCATAGATCTCGTAATCTAGAAACCGTGAAACCAGCGAAAAAAGCCAGAATGGAAAGAGAACAATCCTTGATTATTGAAACCTCTGCCTTGATCTAAAAAGATTCCAAAAAAGATTTGTAAGAACGTAGATCTCGCGGATCAAAGACCGCAAAATTAGTGCCCAAATCCGAGAAAGGAAAGGAACAATCAACAATGATTGAAACCGCGATGTCGCGATAATCAGTCGTATAATTAGCCTGGATTCCGGTGCTTTTCCGGGAGTTATCATCGATCCGATCTCCTGCTAGAGAGAGAAAGCTCCGATCATAGCTCAGTTCTTTACTTGATCCTTGTTCATAAGATGTCTTTTATTTTATTTTATTTTATTTTATTTTGACAACAAAGGAGCTAATAAAATAAAACATTAAAACGAAAAGTTATCGAGCCAAAGCGGTGGTGTTGTCCCCGAATACGTGGTTAGCATATTTCTCTGACGTGCACCCCTTGCGAGTGAGTCCGCTTGTTTGTTCTGCAATCTTGGACAGTATAAAAGTCTAAAACTTGGGATGTCTTGGCTCATAACGGAGAAGTCTGCCAATTCTGCATGAAAGACTGGCCATTCCGCAGGATGTTCTATAAGATTGACTAGGTCCACCGAATCTGTACGGAAATCCGTACAATTAATTTGGCGAATCTGCATACACTTTAAATCCCATATCAAGGCTAACAGCTCTATTTGTAGATGGGAGGAACTGCGGTTAATAGTGGCACAACCCATGAGGATTGTGTCACCGTTATCCGAGAGTAAAGACCATCTTAGTCCACTAAAATTGTCTCCCTCCTTCCATGACCCATCGACACAGCAACATGTAGTCATGGCTGACTGACACAAATGAGTTGTGATAAACTGATTTGGTATGGTGCGCAGCAGGCGACCCGTTGGATGTGCTGTGAACCATTCTGTCGATTCTTTTAGTGCCAGATCTACAATATCTGGAGGAGGCCATGAAGAATTTGAAAAACACTTTGCATTGCGAGATTTCCAAACATACCAAACAATCCATGGGAACTGTTTGAATCCATTTGGCATTGATTGCTCGGATTGCGTATTAGATAACAGATAGTGAAAATTCTAATAGAGATTCTCAGTTGGAAAAATCCCTGGGGCACTTGGAATCTGTCTTAAAGCCCAGCTATGGAGCGCTGGTGGGCATGTGAATAACGCGTGATTCACAGTTTCGTTATTAGCACTACGTCGTGAGCAGAAGTCGTCTTATCGGAGTTTCTTCTTTGCTAGTTGCTCATTCACTGCTAGCGCGCCCAGTAGCGCTTGCCATAGGAAATGTTTTATCTTTGATGGGGCTGATAATTCCCAGATACTGGCCAACAACGGTGTTATCGACGGTTGGGCAGGCCAGCCATTCATACTATCAGTAAAAGCAGTGAGGCCAATTTCGTAACCCGACTTGACCGAGTAAGTTCCAGACTTCGTAAAGTACCAGCAGTAGCTATCCGCAACCTGACGCGATGGACAGATCGAGAGAATATAAGGGATATCCTCTGTTTGAATAATCGTTCGGATTAACGGTTCATTCCATGGTGTAGTATTAGGCATTAGGAGGTCCGAGACTCGTAGGTCGTGGGTCACTGTAGGGGCTGTTGAGATTGCAGGTCTTGGTTCCTTACAAGGAATCCACGGATCTTTCCAAACATGTGTGTTTGTACCCGTCCCTATCGTGCGGTGCATTCCTAGCATAAGTAATGGTTTTGATCCAATGATGCTCCGCCATCCATAAGATGGTCTGGAGATTCGGACTGATTGAATTACATCTCCGGACTTGAAATACCGTTCCTTTAAAATACGAGCAATGAGAGAGTCTGGCCTTGAAAGTAAACGCCACAATTGTTTCGCCAATAAAGCTTGGTTGAACACTTGTAGGTTACGAAAACCTAAACCCCCAAACTTCTTTGGGAGACATAAATTTTGCCATGCCACCCAATGGATACCATTTGATTTCCCCGAGGAGCTCCACCAGTATGCTGCGATCGCACTCGTTAATTTCCTAAGGAGAGTCACGGGAAGGCGAAAACAAGACATGACATATGTGGGTAGGGCTTGTGCTACTGATTTCAGAAGTATCTCCTTACCCCTTTTGAGAGGAAACGCGAGGACCAACCATTAATACGATTATTAAGACGATCTCGAACGTATGCAAAGATTTGCGTTTTCGAACCCTGTAACTGTTCAGGAATACCTAGGTATATCCCATTTCCACCTTCTGAGAAGATGCCCAGACGTCGCTTTAACAGGTAGCGATCTTGTTGGGGAAACTTTGTCCCAAAAAGAATGGTCGATTTATCAAGGTTTATACACTGACCCGATGCCTGTTCATATACTTGTAGAATACTTGCAATGGTATTGCACTGCGCCAGAGTTGCCTGACAGAAAAACAAACTATCGTCAGCAAAAAGGAGATGTGACAATGGCGGACACTTCTTCGCAAGGCGAATGCCACTCAGCTTTCCCGCTTCTTCTTGTTGCCGTAGGTTAGCAATGAGTACTTCCGTACAGAGGATAAATAGGTAAGGGGAGAGGGGATCTCCTTGTCGTAAGCCTCGTGTGGGCAC
Source organism: Iberis pinnata (assembly GCA_900406425.1). Taxonomy (NCBI): domain Eukaryota; kingdom Viridiplantae; phylum Streptophyta; class Magnoliopsida; order Brassicales; family Brassicaceae; genus Iberis; species Iberis pinnata. The sequence goes on from OVBE01003665.1 coordinate 15,888, forward strand.
AATCCTCCCCTTTGGGGAGCCATTAATTAAGACACTATAAGTAACCGTAGTAACACAGGACATGATCCATTGAATCCATACCTCGGCAAAACCTAGTCGTGCCATTAGTTGGCGTAGAAAAGACCATTCCACCCGATCATAGGCTTTGCTCATATCCGTTTTAATTGCCATAAACCCTTTTTTGCAGCTGTATTGCGTTCTTAATGCATGAAAAGCTTCTTGGGCCAAGAGAACGTTATCCGTAATGGATCGTCCAGCGACAAAAGCTGACTGGGTCTCTGAAATGAGGTGGGGGAGTTCTTTTTTAAGATGTTGACATAGAACCTTCGAGAGGATTTTGTAGCTTACATCACATAAACTAATGGGTCGGAAATCTTTGATTTCTTGGGGACGATCTACCTTTGGAATTAGATAGATATTCGTCATGTTTATGGAATCATCCATGTGGCCACGTAACATGAATATTTGAACCATCTTTGTCAAGTGAGGACCGACAATATGCCAATACCGTTGGTAGAATAAAGCTGTTAGTCCATCTGGACCCGGGGCTTTCTCCGGACCCATCGTAAATAACGCTATTCTGACTTCCTCTGCCCTTATCGGTGCCGTTAAACGGGAATTCATCTCCGGGGTGACACATGGATTTAAGGGGGTTAAAGCCTCCTGTATATGAGTTGTGGTGGTGGCTGTAAACAACGATTGAAAATACAATGTCGCTTCATGGACAATTTCTTCCTCTTTTTCCAACCATACTCTTGAGTTGGTCTGTAGACCTATAATACAGTTACGTGCTCGCCGCTGCTTTGTGCTCGCATGAAAGAAACCGGTATTTTTTTCCCCTTCCTGTAACCATTGAACACGGCTTTTTTGTTTCCAGTACAACTCCTCAGCGGAGAGAGCAATCTGTAGGTCATTGGTTAAACGTGGAATCTCTGAAACGAGGGCATCATCAGAATGAGCCCGATAGAATTGCCGTTTTAGGTCGGTAACTAACTCGCCTGAGTTTTGTACTTCCTTGTGTCGCCATTTCGAGATTGCGCCGCGGCATGACTTAACACGCGAGCTAATACATGCACTCTCTGCCGGCGCAGCGGATATCCAACCAGCACGAACAATATTCTCGAATCGGGGTTTGCAACCCATCGTTTATCAAACCGGAACTGTTTAGCAACGTTGAAACGTTTTTTGTGCAATCTTAGTAGTACGGGCCGATGGTCAGAACCTTGAAAACTCAAGTATTCGATGTAAGAATGTGAAAAACAATCATACCAATCCTCATTTCCCATTCCCCGATCTAGACGACATCGAATCGTGTAAGAGCCCCGTCTACCTACCCAGGACAGGTTGTTCCCTGTGAAAGGAAAATCAACCATACCACAGCAATGCTTCATAAGTCTAAAATCGAGGAAAGAATTCTCACTACGGGGTCGACCGCCCTGTTTTTCATGATGATCGATTATCTCATTAAAATCGCCGATTAACGCCCAAGGGGCGAAGTGCATAGAATTTAGGCGTTTTAAATATTCCCACACTTTTTCACGATTTGTAAGGACAGGTGCTCCATAAACGAAAGATATAAAGACTTTATTAGATTCAATGGTAATCATAGTATCGATTACATTTTTATTTGAAGAAAGAACTACAACTTGAAAATGAGAAAGAGCGAGAAGGGCTAATCCCCCGCTCCGACCGGAAGGGTCAACAGTAAAAAGAAAATCATAGCCAAGGTGAGCTTGAATGTCTTGAAGGAAATCTCTTGGTTGCTTGGTCTCCATAAGAAACAAAACTCCTGGAAATAGCGTACGCCAAAATTCCCGGAGTCTCCGAATTGCCAAGAAGCTTCCCGCTCCTTAGCAATTCCAGCTTAGAATCATTTTTTCTCTTCAGCCGGTGGTTTTTCTTCAACCACTCGGCCTACTATAGCCTCAAAATTTTTTCCCCCAGGAGGATCCATCTTCGAAGTGGATGGGATTAGTTCAGCAACAAGGTCGTGATTACCTTTCAGATGCGCGGTTTGCCGCCGGAGTTGATGTCCCTTAAAAGGGTCATGGGCAATTTTCTTCTTTGGAAGTAAGGTCTTGTCAAAACGTGATGATTCCTTCAAATTATCTGTTCCCATCACACTTTTTAAAGGGGAAATAATCTCAGTTAAGTCAACTTGAGAAGAATCCATGTTCTCCTTTATTTTCTTCTGCCCAAGCAATAGTGGGCTATCAAAGGGACAAAAATTGGAGAGCATGGTATCACTAAAATGGTCTTCTGAAAGTTGGGCCAGAAAATCTGATGAGAGCCCAATAGAGCCATCTCCTCCTTCCTCTACACCTCCAGTTGGCGCATGGGCCTTGGTAGCAACTAATGGGCTGTTGACATTGAGTTGGGCCGAATGCATCACAACATCTAAGCCCATTTCTCCATAGCCCACAACATTTAAATCGAGTCCTGTTTTAGTGGAGGCTTCGTCGTCGATTTGAGAAAACCGCCGTGAAGCAGCTGCGGTACCGACTGGGACAGATTCCGGCGCCGGTTTGGTGGGATCTCCGACCAGCCCCTGTTTCGCACCCAAAACACCTCCAAAAGATTGAGAAACCCAATCGCGAGTCCCATTGTTATTGGCCCTATTTTGCCTTTCATCCTCATCGTTAAACAACCGGCGTTTTGCCAAGATCTTCGGGACTTGAACCCGAGATGCACTGGTACCCACTGAGTCCGGTAGTGGCTGTTCAATCCTCACAATAGGGTCACCTTTCGGTGATGAAACCACACCCACTTCCTCCTCCGTTAATTCTGCAACTGTCGCCGGAAAACGTCGTTGCCGATGGTCACAGCCTTCACGTCTCTTGGCAGCGCCTTCCGGACAATACTTCAACTCATGAGTGATTCGATTGCAACGAGTGCAATAGTGATTAAGTCTTTCAAAATGCAGCCTCACGCGAATGATATCGCCGTTAGCAAATCTTAACTCCCGAGAGAAATAGAGTGGCTTGCGACATTCCATAGTAATAAGAACCCGACCTCCATCAATATCACAGTCCATCACCTCACCCAAATTCGATCCCACCGTGCGTAACGTTTCTTCTGCCCGGTAAAATTCTGGAACTCCCTTCAACCGAATCCAAATGAGTGTTTAGGAAGGAAAATCACGCCAATGGTTGGAGCCCATCTCTCCAAAGGAACAAACCACCCATCAAAATGATAGGGTCTGCCTTCCAGAACCTTTTTGAGATCCTCTTCTTTGACAAATTTAAAGTGAAATTTTCCACCATCGAGTTCATATCCTTTAACGGGACCTGAGCATTTCCAGATAGAAGGGAACAGAGACAAGATTGTCTTCACCTTTGGAATTTGAGTTCCTGGATTGAGCACTTTCCCAACCAAAGTCCGCTCATATCGTTGTAGATATACAGAATTATCAAAAGCAGGGACATCCAGAGGTTTTGGTTTCTCCTTGTCCCCATCTTTTCTTAACAAAGCAGACTGAGAGCCCATGATAGTATAGAAAATTGGAAGAATAGAAAAAGCAAGAGAAGGGAAAGACAGAAATATGCGGTGCCAAGGTAGAAAGAAAGGGCTAAATACCCAACAGAGATACTGGCAAATCGAGATTACCACAGTCGAAGAATATCGGGGTTCCCATATATGAATCACCATCAAAGCATAATGTTTGCGAAGATTACGGTGAGAAATCAAGTGGTAATTGAAAAAAATCAGGAAGAGCCAATTAAGGAAATCGAAGCAGATCTGTGGAATCTGCAAAGTAAATGAGAAGAATCGAAAAGATCGATATCTTCCAAGTGATTCCGGCCTGGATCGCCGGCGGATAGGCATCGATTTGCCTTAATTATCGGCGATTTGAAAACATCGTCGTTACCCAAATGGTCTTATTTACTATAATTTCTTTTAGATGTCTTTTATATATAAAGAGAATTAAAGTTTTAAAAAATAAAAGATAATTAAAGCATAAAGCATTATTTAAGTGATAACAGATATTTCATGTCAAATTTTTCCACTTAATTAATAAATTACAAAATCTACAATAACTTCACAATTTTATACACATTTAATTACGTACATTATTGTGCGGCTATTAAAGTAGATAATAACCACTAAATCATTATTAACTACATATATAATGTGCGCCAATTAAAATAGATAATAATCACTTAATTAAGTTACTTCAAGAGTTCAACTATAATTTATTAATTTTAATTTTTTTATTTAAATATTAAAGGTTATGAATTATGAAAAGAGTCGCCATAACTCTACTTTGCAAACGAAACAGAAAAATATATAAAGGAATGATAGTATTATAGTGTGTGTATTATTGAAATGATGTTATCAATGTGTTAAATTTTATTATTTTAATCAAGTGAAACATATGTAACAATGACTTTTATCTTCTAAAAACAAAAACAAAAACAAAAATATCTTAATTTCAAAAAAGCTACAACAAATTCTATATATAAAAATTTATATTAATAGAGGATGTAATTTTATGTCCTCGTGCATCTCATATTCGATTGCGGATAATATTTCACTCCTAACATAGCATTAATGATTTATTAAATACATATGATGTCAATAGTGTGTTGTAAAACGTCTCTTAAAAATAATAACGGCAACGTAAAATATTTCTTTAAACTTATTTTCATCCTGCTTTTCGTCAAAATAGTGAAAATGCAACAACTTCTTGAGCTTAGAAATGTAAAAAGTGGTATAACAATACTGTTAATTTGTTATATATATAAATCCATATTTTTGCTTGTCTAATCTGTTGCATCCCTACCAGGTGCTACATTCTGTGTTTTCAAAACACATAAGCTACTTATTGATATAAAAACGGCAGTAAACATCCTACTCTTTTTCAATTTTTGTTTTCGTTGGGTGCTTTTCATTCTTAATGGCTTTTTGTAAGTGCAATGAATTTTAAAATGCGGTTAAAAAGATTCTAGAAAAATGTTTAATCCCTTTAGATTTTAAGAGGGGTGAAAATAGTCAGTTTTTTGAAATTATTTGTTATCTTTAGTGACGTGTTAGGTAAACCCAAGGATTTCAATGGATTTCCAGTTGCATTTTTCTTGTTAATTTCCTCTCATATTTCATCAGTATGTAGGAATTTAAATGTGGAAGATGTATTATATATTTTATATAGTTTAAAGAAGGAAATGATCAATTTTTAACCCTACGAACTCCATATTATAAATATCATTAAGGAATGACACAATCTTATAATATTCAAAGATCTTTAGGATCATATTGTCCAGCAACTGCTGTTGTTCATTTCAAATTTATAGATATCCCGTATTGATGTGATCGTAGATGAACCTGAAAAACCTGAAGCTGAACCAGAGCAGCTTGAATCTGAAGGAAGGATCACGAGATCTAAAGCAAGAGAGCTGGCACATCAAGCCCACGTGATGCTACATTCAGAGCTAGAAGATCAAACATGCAAAACATATGAACTATTCAGGCTTGTCAACCCACAAGAACCAGATATCTGGTCGGTTAGCTAAGTGGGTAATTCCTGCACTCTTTTGTCCTTAGTCGAGATGATCGTCTTATTCCTGCCTTGGATTTTTGGTCAATCACTAAGGTTTTAACGAGGCAAGTTATCGACTTCTGTTAAATCTTTCTGAGAAGAATTTGGCATAAGTATTTTTAAAAATACTTGGCGAAAATAAAGAAGTCTTCTAGAAGCTGACACTTGCCTTCCAAGGCACATCTTCTAGAGGCTTTCCTTTCTCTCTACAAATCTTGTTGTTTTTCTTTAAACATTAAGTTATTTTTCTTTTAGAGGCTTGCATGCTTCGTAGTTTGGCTTATGTTAGAAAGCCCTAAGGCTCATGTGCCTATTTATAATTTTCGAACCCTCTTGTTCTCCTTAGCAAAGTTTTATGTAGAAATTCAAATTGTTCTAGGAACACTCATCGAAACTCTTGCTCGTTGGATTTAGAATCCCGTCAATCTATATCTGTAATAGATTCAGAAAGCCTGCACGTGCTTGAATGTCTATTCCATAAGACAATCAACTTCTTTCATTTTTTTTCTTCTCATATTCATCAAATCATCCAAATCCCTTCATAAACACCATCGGCTAAGACTACCTCAAAAGTCTCGGCCATATCACTTTTCCGCAACCAACCAAGACAATCAAGCATCGATCTAAGTCTGTCCTAGCCGTGTCTCGAGCCATCTCGTTCATTTACCAAGTCACCAAGCCCACCGCACATAAATCGTGAGCTACAAGGCTTGTTCGAGACAATACCAAGGCTGTCCGAAGCCTATTCCAAGTCCGAGATCCCATAATTGTCGAGACACTTGGTTTGATTGTCGAGCTTTTGTCAGAGTTAGAATCCAGGAGCGTATCAGGTGGTATCAGAGCCAACTCTGTACCAAAGGCTGAGCAAAACCCTAACCCTAATCTGTCTTTCTTTTAGTTTCAAAATTTTTCTAGTTTTTTGCTAAGAACCCTAGGTTGCATCTAAAGAATCAGAATCTTGAATCTAATTAGGTTATTAATTTGTTTGTTTTACTATTTTGCATATAGATCACCTAGAATTTTCAGAATTAATCAATCTAAAAATCAAAAGTTCTATGTTTGTTGTTTGAATTTTTTGTGAATCCATTACTTGTGCAAGTTTCTTGGTATTTCAGGTACCATGGAACTCTCTGCAGAAGCTATGGAGTCCTTGAACCGGTTGATAAGTCAACAATATCAAGGATAACAATGCAATCGTATTACAACAGATCGAGTTGCTCAATGAGAAAGTAGATACAATGAAGCTAGAGAAAAAGAAAAGAAGTCGAAGTGGTGGAGATTCGTCTCAAACCCCTACGCCTTCAGAATCTAACTGGATTGCTAAAAGAAAAGCACATCTAGGAGAGTCCTCTAGACCGATTAAAGGAGCTCCGACTTTCAGAACCAATTCTGGTCTGAAACTATCTAGGGACCAAGAACAACACCTTGGAACAGAACGTGAGTCTTCTGAAGAAGAAGAGGTGTTGGACCATAGCTATGGTAGCACCATTCGACATAGAGGTCCAAGGCCTAACTGAGACTTCCTTGATCCTGCATATAAGCAGTTGAAATATATCAAGATCAAGTTCCCATCATTCCTAGGCACGAATGAACCTGAAGCCTATCTTGACTGCGAAAGGAAGATGGAATCCAACTTCCTATGCCAAGGAACCTACAACATTAACAAAGTCAAAATCGCTGTTTCGGAATTCAGTGGTTATGCTTTGTTATGGTGGGAACAACTGGGAGTTGTTAGAGAAAGATCTCGAGAACCTCCCATAACTACTTGGGATGAGCTAACGGTTCAGATGAAGCGGAAATTTGTTCCAGTCTATTATCATCGAGATATATTGAGCAAGCTTTGCAAACTAGTTCAAGGAACAAGAACCGTTCGAGATTACTTTCAGGATCTTGAAACCCTCTTAATCCGAGCTGATCTAAGTGAAGGTGAAGACATGTTTATGTCTTGGTTTCTAGGAGGTCTTAACCGAGATATCCAAGACAAGTTAGAGCTTCAGATTTATCAAGACACTGAAGAGATGGTTCACAAGGCTGAACTGATTGAAGCTCAGAAAAAGAGGTGATTTGTCAAGCCAAGCTTTGCACCACCAGCCTCAAAATCGAAGGATTTCTCTACTCCAAGGCCTAGTTTCAATATGAAACCAGCCCATTCTAGAGAAAAGAACAAAAACGACAAGGTAAAACCGAGAACTGGAACTACTTTAAGTCAAACTTGGTGTTTCAGGTGTCAAGGCATGGGACATTATTCAAGAGATTATCCCAACAAGAAGGTATTCCTTCTCAGAGATGATGGAGAGATAGTTCCTCAAGAGGAATCAGACATTGGGTCCGAAACTGAAGAAGAAGAAGCATCAACGGCTATGGGTGAAATATTGGTTACAAGAAGAACTCCAAATGTGCAAAATCATATTGAAGAAGCATGTCAAAGAGAGAATCTATTCCACACTCGATGTTTCATACAATTCAAGGTCTGCTCTTTGATCATTGATGGTGGAAGTTGTACTAATGCAGCTAGTGAAGTTATGGTTTAGAAGCTCAATCTGAAAACTATTCCTCATCCACATCCATATAAGCTACAATGGCTTAATGATGGAGGAGCTCTAACCGTAACTCACCAAGTACTAATCAATTTTTCGATTGGGAAGTATGAAGATGAAGTGCTTTGTGACGTTTTGCCTATGGGGTCAAGCCATGTTCTTTTGGGAAGACCTTGACAATCAGATCAGAAAGTCATACATGACGGGTTCACTAACAAGCACAGTTTCGAGTTTAAAGGTAGAAGAATCATGTTGGTTCCACCCACTCCTACCAAAATCTATCAAGATCAGATGCAAGTCAAGCAAAAAGAAAAAGAGAAGATTTCGACCAGTCTCTACATAAATCACAATGAGTTTTCTAAACTCTATGACTCTGAACTTACATGTTTTCTATTCATCTGCAAAGATGCTATTGAGATCCCTAACCCAACACAGGAGTTATCTAGTGGAATGAATGATTTATTGAAGGAATACAATGATGTTTTTCCTGAAGAAATTCTACAGGGTCTTCCTCCTATATGTGGGATAGAATATCAGATCGATCTAGTTCCTGGTTTAGCTCTACCAAACCGACCAGCATATCGCACCAATCCAACCAAAACCAAAGAGCTTCTTAGCAAGGGACAAATCCGAGAGTCCCTTAGTCCATGTGTTGTCTTAGTTTTGCTTGTACCAAAGAAAGACGGAACCTGGCGAATGTGTGTAGATTGTCGAGCTATCAAAAACATAACGGTGAAGTACCGACATCCAATCCCGAGATTGGATGACATGTTAGACAAGCTAAGTGGATCAACAATCTTCACAAAAATCGATCTGAAGAGTTGTTATCACCAGATAAGGGTGAAAGAAGGTGATGAATGGAAGACGGCGTTCAAGACTAAGCAAGGACTCTATGAATGGTTGGTGATGCCATACGGTCTCGCAAACGCCCCAAGCACATTCATGCGCCTCATGAATCACGTCTTTAGGAGATTCATCGGAGTATATGTGGTGGTATACTTCGTTGATATCCTCATCTATAGCAAGGGTTTGCAAGAACACTTAACTCATATCAAATCTATTTTGGATGTTTCAAGATCTGAACGTTTGTTTGCAATTCGAGCCAAGTGCTCATTTTGTTCTAATGAAGTTGTCTTTTTAGGCTTTGTTGTTAGTGCAGAAGGAGTTAAAGTAGATGATGAGAAGATTAAAGCAATCCGAGATTGGCCTACTCTAACCAATGTCAGCGAAGTTCAAAGCTTCCACGGGTTGGCTGGCTTTTACCAAAGATTTATGCGTGACTTTAGCACTCTCGCAGCCCCTCTTACCGCGATTATCAAGAAAGACGTTGGTTTTAAATGGGAGGAACAGCAAGAACTAGCCTTTCAGGCTTTAAAAGAAAAGCTTATCAAGTCACCTGTTTAATATTGCCTGATTTTATGAAAACTTTTGAGATTGAGTGTGATGCTTCTGGTGTATGAATAGGTGTTGTTTTAACTCAGGATAAGAAGTCTGTGACGTTTTTTAGTGAGAAGTTAGGAGGTTCGACCTTGAATTATCCAACCTACGACAAAGAGCTCAATGCTCTCGTTAGAGCTCTACAAGTGTAGCAGCACTACCTATGGCCGAAAGAGTTTGTGATTCACATAGACCATGAATCGCTGAAGCATCTTAAAGGTCAGCAGAAGTTGAACAAAATACATGCTCGCTGGATCGAGTTCATTGAGACATTCCCTTATGTCATAAAGTATAAGAAAGGTAAGAACAATGTAGTTGCATATGCATTGTCCCGGAGGTACACTCTTCTATCTACTTTGACATCTAAGATACTAGGATTCAAACATATTTTAGAACTTTATGAGGCTGATCCAGATTTTAAAGATGTCTATGTCAAATGCTCTAAGTTTTCTTTTGAGAAGTTTTATAGGCAAACAGGTTATCTCTTCTATTGCAATCGATTGTGTATTCCTCAAGTCTCAATCCAAGAGTTATTAATGAGAGAAGCTCACACTGGAGGCCTTGCTGGTCACTTCGGAGTAACCAAGACACTCCTCGGATTGCAATCTAAGTTCTATTGGCCGAACATGAGGAGAGATGTTGAGAAAATCTGCGAAAGATGTGCAACATGCAAGCTAGCCAAGACAAAATGTGGAAACCCGTATTTTGACAAGAATTTTTTTTCGTTTTGTATTTATATTTC
>OVBE01003666.1:6751-26139 GCA_900406425.1 Iberis pinnata
AGAGAGAGAGAATATTAACATTTAATATAAAAGATGAGTATTCAAAATAACATAAGATAAATATAATCCTCTTGATAATATAAAAGCATAGGGAATTTCAGTTTAAATTTAGCATATTTTATATATAGAGATACTAAGTAAATGATACGGCCAAGTTATTGTTACATGTATGTCTGAGTTATCAATTTCAAAATGAAAGTTATGGCTTAGTTATTTTGAATTCGAAAACATAAAAGGGGTGAGTTATCTGTCTTTTTAAAATTAGATTAGAAACGAAAGTCCATGGGCTCAATGTTTAACCTTTAGTCTGGATCATTCACTAAGTCGCGTTTAGGGTTATTCTATATAGCCCTATGTTTATTTTTCTGTGATCTTGCCGTCTAATCTTCTATTTCTTTTTGGTCAATAAATCTCCGTTCGATTTCAATTATTTTGGCTATGACGGCAGACAAGTATACGATCATTAGTAGTAGACCGCCGGCTCATAGTTTACCTGCTATACCTGTTGATCTCCTACTTCAGATTGCTAAATAGTTTCCTCCGAAGACGATTGGTAGGTGTCGTTGTGTGTCCAAATTGTGGAGACATCTATTGGGTGGACAGTTTTTTATCGACATGAATCTAGATGTTACTCGCAATCGACCAAGGTTGTTGTTTTTTGTTGTTGAGCAACATACTTCGACTTTCTATTCTGTTTCTGAAAAGCCTGATCAGATGCTTGGCGCACCTATTGTTTCTCTCAAGAACCATTCGATTCACATGAGTTCTCAGATCAGCTCCGGTTTGCGGTCTATTCTGTATAACCCGTTGGGATTGGGTAGGTAATGAGCAGACATGTATAGTCGCAGTTTATAACCCGACAGGTGAATCTATGTTATTGCCTTCCGTAAAGATTACTAGAAGGAAGACCATAGATTTCATCGGTTTTGATCAAGTTACTGAGGAGTATAAAGTCATTTCGACGACGTCGAGTATACATGAAAATGATGATACTACTCGCGTACACCAAGTATTGACCCTGCAGAATTTAAACCTCGTTTGGAGAGTAGTCCGATGTTTTTTTCCTTTCAAGTTGCGGAGGATTACAACTTGGCGGGTATATATATTTTTTTGGTTGTATATTCTCTTTGCATCACATATTTTGTTATTAGTTTTAATTTGGAGACAGAAAATTTTATGTACATCAATATAGCCGCTGCTATGGACTTAAATCTTTACTCGACGATAATCTTCGATTACAAGGATATACTGGCTTTGATGTCTTCCTATTGGATACCTACTGGAGAAATCTTCGAATTTCGGATTTTGGAGAACGAGCACAAACATGAGTGGACAAGACATATTTGTATTTTGCCAACACTTTGGGAATCTCTTGTCAAAAAAGATGGATTGGTTATTATTGGCATGACCCGTTACAGTGCTCTTGTGTTATCATATTTTTACCTTGAAGCTTCTCAACCCTTTGAAGTAGTGTACTGGAATCTTGATTCGGGATTGTTTGACCGGTTTGAGATCCTAGGTTTCAAATCACGAGAGCTTTTACAATTCAACCTTTTTATAATTATTACGAGTACATTGGGTTGTTATCTACTCTATGAAGTTAGATTGTAATATGATTATTCGGTAAATTTAAATCGTTTTACTAATATTATTACTACTCCAAGACCACATAAATCTTGGCACCGTCTTCCATCATTAACTGAAAAAGAAATTTAAAACATGACAATATTAATTTCGGATATAATGGATTTAAACAAAGTTATTAAATACCAAACCGAGTAAAAAAACCGAAAGAGGAGTATTCGGAGGTCTGAGTCACTTGTTGTCATACATGAAGCGAACCGTGCCAGGATCAACATTTTTCAATTTACAATACTCAGAAATTATTTTCTTTCCACGTGTACGAACACTCATCACGAATTCATACTCATCCCCGACTATGAGAGTAATTTTTTCGTATAAATTATATTAGGAGATGGAGATCTTTTTGACACCCAAGAAGACCCTGTCGAGGACCTAGGCATTGTAAAGAGATTTGTGCAGAGAATTTTGATGAATATAAAACGAACTAGTTTTGGTGTATTCAAAGTGAGAGGCAATATAAATGTTATCACATAATTTCTTTTTAATGGATGTTTTATATTTAAAATTTTTTTATAAAATAAAGATTTTGTAATTTTCAAAGAAAGACATTTTACGTTTTCAATAAAGGGAGGAAAACTGACGTCGCGTCAAAGTCAAAAAATTTTCTAGGCACGCATGAGAATTCCCGGATAAGGTTTGACCTCGAAAAAGTAATATCACATCATAGCCTAATAGATGCGTAGTAAAACATCATTTTCCTCGGCTAAAAAATTTATCGATATTATACGACTAAGTTATGTTTACACGACTAAGTTATTGTTGATCATTCGGCTGAGTTATTATTATTTTCTTATACAGTTATAAACGAAACAGCTAAGTTATTTTTATTGAATGCCTGAATTATATAATTTAAAATACACGACACGGCTGAGTTACATCAAGCTGATTATTATTTTTTAACACTTTTTTGCCAAGAACTTTCATTAAGAAACACCAATGGAGGTGGTCAGATAAGCAAACCAGAAGTGCTGATGGTAACTGACTAACAATGCATTCTTAAACATCATAAAATCAGAAATCCCTAGGTATAACTTAAAGAAAGACAGAAGCATTCTTAGACCACCTTAATTGGAGTTGCTAAGAAGATCTTAAGAAGATTTCCTAGATATTTAAATTGAAAAAATAAATAGAAAATTGATAAATTACTAAGAACCATTTCTTAGTTATATGTTTTAAAAGGTTATGGATTGAAATGGTTTATGATTGAAATGTAAGACCATCTCCAACAATAAAACTCTTAATGGGGTGCTTAACCAATTTTTAATAATATTTTAATAGGTTAAGAAACTCTAATCCTATCTATCAAAATATGTCCTCCAATGGTAGAACTCCAAGAAGTTCTAAATTATTTTTTTAAAACATTATATTTTGAATATTACAAATAATTAAAGTTGAAACAAATATGAAATACATATAAGTAAGAAAATGAACCGACATAGAACCAACAATTCCGGATATGTTTTTGGTATTTCGTGTTTGAAATACCCGGAACAGACTTAGAAGCAAAAATTTTGGATATTTTTTGGTTCCTTTAACATGAAACCGAACCAACCCGGAACCGACCTGAAACCGAACCGAATATTAGAAAAGTATCAATTGGGTATTAAAATTTAGGATCCGAAGAACTAGAACCAAACAGAATACCCGGAAGATCGGTTTTTGGTTTTTGTTTTTGAAGTTTCGTTTATTCCGTTCATTTTCAGTTATTTTTCAGTTTTTAGTTATTATTGGTTTTTCAGATTTTTTACAAAAAATAAAATAAAAAATAAACCGATCGGTTATTGAACCAAATCAAACCGAGAACCGAAATTGAAAATTCTTTTTGTGTTGTTCAATTTTCTCTACATAGCTCGGTTCGGTTCGTGAAATCTTCGGTTCAATTCGAGAAACTCGGTTCGGTTTTGTTTCAAAGTCATATAAAAACCATTAATCTAAAAAAACAAAACACTCGATCTTTGACAAAAAAAAAATTACAACACCTGCCAACAACTTGCCAACACGTGGCAAATAAGCACAAGTGCTAAAAATGCTTTGCTAAGCATCGACCTTTACTCAATAACTCTTTTTTAAACAAAACTTAAAAATTACTTAAACACCACCATTGTGGATGCCATAAATAAATAAAAAAAGTTTTTAAGAACCTTGAGAACCGTTAACCAATGGAAAGTTAAAAATATTAAGAACCAACCTAAAGTTTCTAGAACATTTAAATTATTATAAACCTCGTTAAAAACCCTTAAAGGTTCAGGGCCAACTACTTTGCAATCAGAGCCACTTCCACTCCCATCATATTCCAGCCACTTAATCAGATTCATATTCTCCAGTACCTGAATCATCATTGCCAACTAAACAATTCAATTCGTTAGAGCCACTACTTGAGACATAAAAGAAACAAGAAAGTAATTATTCTATATCCCATAGATTACAAACTTTTAAGATTGAAAACTAAAAAGCCAAACTATTTATAAGGCTATTTTTTCCAGATGATGATTTATATACTCATCAAAAGAGGAACATACAAAGAAAGTTCAACAAATAAATCTGTCAAAGGCAAAAAAATAAATCAAATTCACCACCACCATGTTTGATTCTTTTCAATGCTTCTTCAGCGGCACTCATTTCTGCCAACTTTTTGGTTTTAGTTTCCATTCCACTGAAAGTTTTTTAACCATACTGAACGATTGATACAAAAGAAAGATCATGAACTCGAAAAGTATTTAGTTTTCTCTGAGCAATTTCTTGCAACATATTGTTTTTAGGAACACCAGGAACTTCATCATCCTGGATTACAAAAATGACAAAGAAGCTAAATTTAGAAATATGCAAATTTACATAATTATTTTAAAAGAGGAAGGAACCAACTTGTATAATAAACGATTCCAATGCTAATCTTGCGGCTGCTTGTTTAGAGGATTTTTGTCTCGGGTAGGAGGTTAGAGTTTTGAATCTCCATCCTAAAACCGTAATCGCACAATGAAATTTAGGAATATGATCAAGCCCTTCTTCCTTAATACCATAGACCGGTAGAGAGTTAGTTTGTTTCCTAATGTAAGCTCCGAGTCGGGTCTTAGCTAAATGATCCATTTGGAAGAAAGTGATAGATAGGGAGAAATAAAGAGAGAGAGAGAGAAAGAGAGAGAGACAGAGAGAGAGAGAGAGAGAGAGAGAGAGAGAGAGAGAGAGAGAGAGAGAGAGAGAGAGAGAGAAACACAAAATGAGACGGGGAAGGCAAGTGAAACTGTTTATGAAATATTTCTCTCTTTACTGCATGTACGTACATTTAATTAGCCTTAATTACAAAAATTCTTCACTATACAATTTTTATTAAAAATATTTGACTTGACCCGAGGATTATCTCTCTATTTAGTTCTATGTTTTCTCTTTACTTTGCAAACAGCTTCTCATTCTCTCTCTTTTAATCTATCTCCAGTTTTCCTCTCTTATCTTCCTCTTTCTCTCATCTTAATCTAACGCTTTCGATATTTCTCACAAACATCAGGTTCTCTTAATATTTCATAGATTCATGTGTTTCGATGTGTTTATGTGATCCTTAGCTATTTCAATAATCTGATTATATTAAAATCTAGGGTTTTGTAGAAATAATATTTCGTGTTTATATGTTATAGATTAGTTTCCTTGTGAAATTTCATAGAGTTCTAAAAAGGTTCTCGTTGGTATCGGTTGAATCATCAAACTGATTTGAGTAGTAATTACTTGTTACCCAACAGATAAGTGTAAGTAGATACGACGGAAATAGATTGAGAAACCTATCGGAATCTTTACTATGTCAGATAATGTCGAATCTTTGTACTAAAGATGTCGTTAAAAGTTGTTATTTTCCAAAAGATGGAGAAATATCTGGAGATATGTATCTGCGTTGAACATGGATTACTTTTATTCTCAATCCTTTTTTCATTTATTTATTATATTGTTTTTATCTCGCAAAAAATTCACAACAATTCATATAATAATATAGGCTTATTTCCAAATAACTCTAGGAGATAGATATAAAACCCATTCGAAAAGTGCAAGCAATGAAACGGATGACCGTGACTGATCGAAGCACGTTTTGACGTTGCTATGTTCAAGCTAGAAAATCCAAATCCATCATAATAAAAACAAAACATTTTTTAATACAAGTTGATTCAAATACAAAGATAGTACAATTTCTTATCGCAACTTCTCAAACCCAATCTCAGGTGTTCCCTCATCAATTTCCCTTGCATGTACCAGCGTCTTACATGACTTCCAATATGGCATCTGTCCACATGACCATTAGAATAAGTCAGCCGCATCATAAATCAAGTTAGTCAAATCGAAAACTTAACTCAGCCCTAACGTTACAGTAACTCAACCTTTATGTTAAAATAACTCAGCATTACTGTTAATATAGCTCAGCCTACCGATCATATAACTCAGTCCAAATCTTTTCAATAACACGCCAATTAAAAATAAATACATTTATACCAAACTGCTTATTGAAAACATAACCATCCGAATACGATAGTCGCATCATAAAATTAAGTCAAATACATCGAAAAAATAACTCAACCTTTATATTAAAATAACTCAGCATTTAAGTTAATATAACTCAGTCTATCATTAATATAACTCAGACTCCCCCCCCCCCAAAAAAAAGATACCTGTATACCAAACTGCTTATTGATAGCTTTTCCGACACTCGCAGGTAGAATGGACGGACCACTGTCGCCAAGAAAGTCCCTGTACAATTGTCCTAATATATCCGATGTTGCTTGTTTATATCGAATAGAAGGCTGAGTTACAGAACATGTATGTTTTCCATCGCAAATGTGGACGTAAAATGCTGGGGAAACCCCTTTTCTAGAAGCACGAACTCTCCAGGGACATCCAGGTACCCAACAGTTAACAACCAATATTCTTGTATCAGATATGTCTACATCGAAATCAAATTGATCCCTCAATGCAAGAAGTTTCAATCATCTCACCAACTCGGATTTACTCTCGTCTCGTTGCCCTACCACAAGGTGTAGCGAATCCATCTCTGACCTTAAAGCTTATGGATTCACATTGCACCGGCTCATCGACCAGTTATGAGATCTCTTCTTTGGAGGTTGCGTCATTGAATCTTCATCTTCTACTGTAGACTTACAGTATGAGAAGTTATCATCTTCAGACGATGCACCATCCGAGTCATCGAACATATCAAATCGGCTGTCAAATTCATCATCTTCTTCGACCACTTCATTTTTCTCTGCCTACTTTCTCTTTTTCTCCCTCCACTTTCCTATAGCAGTCATTGTCATTGTCATCGAAACGGACACCATCATAACCCTCACTATAATCATCGCTATTAGATTCATTGTCTGAGGGTTCTCTTTCTAAGCTAAAACTATATAACCTTTTACTCTTATCTCTTGCTCCATCATTCAGACTAACTTTGCCATATGTTTTCTCCGTAATCTCCATGCAAAGACGTACATGTTTGATTTTCCATAGGCTTAGAAAACCTTGCAACTTTCGAGTATTAGAGACATAAACTGGTGGAGTATCGTGCGCCATTTTTTTCATAGCTTTTGTCGAGAACATGTAGCTCAGCTGAATATGATGCCTTGACTCATTCAATCCGTAATCATTGAATACCAACTTTTCTTTTACTTCGCGTGTTGTTTGTCCATCTATAAGCAGAACCTGACATCCTCTACTGTCGGCGTCGAATACATATCTGTTTTTCTTAGCCCAGTTACCGAAAAAATAAGTATCTGATCCATAAGCTCTCAGTGTGAGATGAACAATAAGATGTAGAAGATAGATGTAGAAGTTGATTACCGAAGAAGAATCGGTAAGACTATCTACAATGCAAAAAAAATTCAACACCCTCTCTCTTGAGACATGGCATGGATGCTAACATGGATAATGACATGCCAAAAAGATAAGTCAGCCGCAATACAAAAAAAAAAGGAAAACAAAACAAAAAAAAAAGAGGGAAGAAGGAAAAAAAACAAAAAAGGGAAAGTAGTACAGAAAAGGGAAGAAGGAAGAAAGGTAAAATAAGTTGAGGGAATCAAACTCGGGAAGATAAGTTGGAAGCGAAGGCATGGAACCACTAGACCATGAGAATCTTTTTAAATATGTGGCCGAAATAATAATATAAAGTCAGTGACCGCACGTCCTTGCTTCTTTGGCTTGGATCAAGAGCCGGCTCTGACTGTAACTCAACCATCTATAAACCATAACTCAGTTGTTTTTTTTTTAAATTAGAACTCAGTCGTATCAAAAAAACATTCAAATCCATAAATCAGTTTCATATTCAAATCCCACTCTTATTACTTTACCAAGGTAAATAAAAAAAGTAGAAGACACAGAAATACGCAAAATCATGACTTAATATTAACAATAATCAAAATAGGCGGTTCTCACTCTATCTCTCTATTTATTTCTCTATTTGCTCTGTTAATTTCTTAAAAATTCACAATCTCTCTCTTTTGATTTTCCTCTCAAAGAGTACGCATGGAATATCTCTCTTTCGATTTCGATATTGCTCACAAACTGTATGCATTCAATCCGATTCCCTCCTGCTTATCCTATTCAATCACCGAACATGCACCAAATCTCCAATTGCTTATTGTAATATTGGCCGCTTATCCTATTCAACCACAAAAGGGGCACCTAATCTCCAAATACTTATTGTAATATTGGCTCTGTTCCAAAAGGTAATTTCGGTTCTATGTTATGTTCTGTTATATTGGCTTCAATTTTTCTAATTGCTTTTCTTCCTTTTTTTCAGAAACTTCTTTGATTTAGTGGAAAGTCTCCCTTCTTTCCCCTTCAATATGCATTTGGTTACACCCCGCATAATGTCTGACACAGTTCCAGAGGTAGTTCAACAAATTCTCTGTAGCTACCAAAGGGTAGCTACAGAGAATTTGTTGAATTACCTCATGAACTGTGTGACATCATTATGTCTCCAATATTAATTGATATGGTCTATTCTATCAACTCTATTTTCATAAGCATTGCTCAATTTGCTGCAATATATTGTGATGATGGATGGATCAATGCTTATGAAACCACCAAACGGGCACCTAATATCTCACTATTGATTTGGCCCGATGTTACTGATGAAGTCATGCGCATTTTTTTATTAACAATAAAGCAGAAAACATTCATTCTTGAAGTGAAGGGATCTGATACAGTTCTTGTTCATATAGCTTGTTTTTATTTGTTATGCTGTAAATTAATGTAAACTTGTAAGTGTTCTAAACAACTTTTGTTGTAAACAAGGTGATGAGATTGAGTCTGACCAACGGATTTCGACATAATACTATAAACATAACACAGTCGTAATTGAAACTGAAGGCAGCCATAACTTTTAAACACGAATAAAACACCGTCGTTTAGTAAACATAACTCAGTCGTATTGATAACTTTTCGTAACCCTGACCCAGTCGTATAGGGAAAAGAACTAAGTTGTAAACTAACTTATTCGTAACCTCAATTCAAGTTCAACTTCCTACTCTAGAACTACTAAAGAAGCTCTTAATAATAATGTGATTTATAGACTTAAATGTTTTTGTGACACGATTGAGTTCTGGATATAATAATAATCGAACTGGTAACGTAATAAGACGTCTTTACTCGCCTCATTAGTTTCTCTTAATTATTGATTTTCTCTATCTAAAAATACGCAATCACACCTTTTTCCCAGAAACACATCTTTCTATAATTAATTAATGGAGTAGTATAATTGAAAAGTTAAGTTTTAAGTATTAAAATTAGGAAAATATAGATAAAATGGGTTAGAGAGAAAGAAATTAACAGCACACTTATTACTTTTTTAATACAAATGATATCTAAAACATAACACAGACATAAACATAAAAACCCAGTTGTTTATTTAGATAACTTTGATTGACGTTTTGCCAGCCATAATTTTTTAAGTTTATTAAATAATAAAGGGTTTTTAAAAATTTTCAGCACTGCCCTTATCAAGTTACCGACTTAAGGATAACTCAGTCCTTATTACATTCCAGACGTACAAATAACTCAGCCATTATAACATTACCAAGTTAAGAATAACGCAACCCTTATTACGTTTACTGATTTAAGAAAAACTCAGCCCTATAGAGTAAAAAATATATTAGTCGTGTATTAATCGAAGAGGCACAATTTTTGGTATACCCGCCTCTTCAAATTTTTTTACTCGGTAACGTAATAAGACATCATTACACGCCTCGTAAATCACATTATATATGCTTATTATAACATCTTTAGCCGTGGAAGAGAGAGAGAGACTGACTTTATTGTCCCGTCATAGCTGGGACATAATAAGCATAGGGTTTGACCTTGAAAACTAATTATCCCATCATAGCTGCATAGTACTAGTAAGACATCATTTGCCTCGGTTATAACAATTTTTCGATATTATACGCCTAATTTATTATTTATCATTCAAAGTGAGAGGCAATATAAAACGTAGTCACTCTACTTCAACAAAGCAATATCTGTGTGATTGTCAGACTCAGTCTCATCAAGGGATTAGAACAAAAGTTGTTTAGAACACTTAGAAGTTAAGTTTAATTTACAGCATAACAAATAAGAAAAATAGATACATAGCTGTATAGTACTAGTAAAACATCATTTGCCTTGGTTATAACAATTTCTCAATATTATACGCTTAAGCGCCTAAGTTATTGTTTATCATTCCACTGGGTTATTATTATTGTTTTATAATAAACGACACGGCTATGTTATTTCATATTGAATGCCTGAGTTATAAAATTTCAAATACACGATTTGGTTGTGTTACATTAAGCTGATTATTCTTTATAGAGAGTAGGGTTATTTTCGTCTCTACTTTTACGACTTAGTTATTTTTCCTGAATGGATGAGTTTATGTTTACTTAATGACCAGGGTTTCTTCGTGGTTATATAATGTTTGTACTACGAGTGAGTAGTATCAAAATCGGATTGAACGCATACTGTTTGTGAGCAATATCGAAATCGAAAGAGAGAGATTTCATGCGTACTCTTTGAGAGGAAAATCGAAAGAGAGAGATTGTGAATTTGTTAAGAAATTAAAAGAGC
Organism: Iberis pinnata; assembly: GCA_900406425.1. Lineage (NCBI taxonomy): Eukaryota > Viridiplantae > Streptophyta > Magnoliopsida > Brassicales > Brassicaceae > Iberis > Iberis pinnata. The sequence continues at coordinate 17,462 of OVBE01003666.1, forward strand.
AAACAGAGAAATAAATAGAGAGATAGAGTGAGAACTATCGCTTCAAAGTCAAATATCATTATTTTTAATATAAAAATTCAACAGTCACGATTCTTGCGTATCCCCGCCTCTTAAACTTTGTTTTGGCTATAAAATATGTTTATAACCGAGCCAGATTATCTCTTACCCTACTTGATTTTCTTGATTTCATTTTTTTTTCATATTACTTGATTTTCAATTTTTTAATTATTTCTTTTCTCTCTCCAAAAATACGCAATTACATCTTTTGCCGGAATCCGAGCGGGTTCGTCGGTCCAAGATCATCATAACACTTAAGTGAGAATCTGTTTAAAGGATAATTCTTTGGAAAAGCCAATTTTAAATCAACATGATTGATGAACTTTTGAAGAATCTTAACTCTATCTTGCTTTCTCACTCTATTATGCATAATATTTGAGTCATAAAAATCAAGATTCATCTTTTTGGAATAGAGCCTGAACAACAATAAAAAGATGGGTTAAGATTAAAAATACATTAGAATGATTATTCACAAAATGGCAAAATCTAACTTTATCAAATCCAAGACTGGTTTCAATGAATATCGAAAGCGATAGATTAAGATGAGAGAAAGATGAAGAGACGAGAGAAAGCCTTATACAGATTAAGAGAGAAACAAAGAAATAAATAGATTAGAATCATGATTTTTCATATTATCGCATCATTACACGCCTCGTAAATTTTGCGTATTCCTGCCTCTTCAACTTTTTTTCACCTCGATAAAGTAATAAGAGCGGGTATAATGTATGGGAAAAAAGGATTGGGCTTAATGTGAAACTGATTTATGGATTTGAATGTTTTTGCGATACGACTGAGTTATCGTTTTTAAAAAACCAGCTGAGTTATGGTTTGTAAATGGCTGAGTTACAATTTACCATTGACGGACGGATCATAATTATTTTAGTACGGCTGAGTTATTATTATTGTATTTCTGGGTTACTTTTACAGAATGTCTGAGTTATGAAATTTAAAATTATAGTTACTAATGAGTTATATTACTAAATGTTGGGAATTGTTTTCTATATGTCTGAGTAAAGTAATTAGTTTCAAATTTTTTCCTCGGTAACATAATAAGCATCATTACATGCCTCATAACTACCTAATACTCTGACATAATAGCGGCATCGTATTAAGCAGAGGGTTTGAACTTGGAAACGTATTATCCCATCATAGCTGCATAGTACTAGTAAGACATCATTTTCCTCGGTTANGGCTGGATTATTATTATTGTTTTATAATAAACAAAATGGCTAAGTTATTTTTATTGAGTGCCTGAGTTATAAAATTCAATAGTCACGATTCTTGCGTATCCCCACCTCTTAAACTTTGTTTTGGCTATAAATTAACGTTTACCTATAGTGTAACTTTCACACTGAAGGTCTATCTAGCTCTCTAAAATATATCCAACTGCAGAATCTTGTATCTCAAGGATATCACCGACACACGAATCGGAACAGAAGAAGAGAGTCATTCTCAAACTCATCGACTAGGAGGTATACTTTGTCTTTTTTGACCCATATTTATTTAAACAAAATAACCGTTGGTCTAATTCTTTTACTTGATTACTAAGAGAATATTGTCTATAAATGTTAATCAGGGAATCCAAGATCAATTTAGTTTATGTGTTCATAGACGTCTCAATAAACTGATGGTTTAGTAATGCAAAATTAAGTTCACAACCTGATCACTCTTTTCGTTGGTCAGGATACGCGAGAACTAAAGTTGGTCATTCAACAAATAATTGATGAATGCATTGAACAGCAGACGCCAAACCCAACCTGTTCTTCTCCCTGCAGGTTGTCCTCACCAAGTCGAAATGATCAAAACGGTAACTTGATAAATCAATGCTTCCTCGAAATCTTCGAGGCGGAGATAGATCTCACCAAGAGACTGACAAGTAGGTAAATAATAAAGAGAAACATAGAAATAAATAGAAAGATAAATAGTTCTCTTGTAGCAAATAGGTTCAAAATAATACATTTAATGTGAAAAATTCATTGTTTTCTTAATATATGTGAAAACTCTAAAACATCCTATAATAAAAAACAGAGGGACTAATATTTGTTACTACTCACTAGTAACACAATCATTGTAAAGAGAACTCAGACATATATATTATAACCATGAAGAAAACTCTGTCATGAAGTAAACATAACATATAACACACGTAAACATAAATCAGTCGTTAAGGAAATAACTAACTCGTAAAGTAAAGTTGAAATGATGTCTTACTAAGCATCTATGATGGGATAATACGTCTCCAAGGTCAAACCCTATGTCTGATTACGTAGTTATTATGACAGCTATTATGTCTTATTATGAAGAGTGTAATGATGTCTTTTTACGTTCTTTACCTCGGTAAAGTAATAAGCATCATTACACGCCTCATAAAATCACATTATCCTCGGTAGAGAGAGACTGACTTTATCATCCCGTTATAGCTGCCTAATACTCTGACATTAAAAACTGACATAATAAGCATAGGTTTTGACCTCGAAAATGTATTATCCCATCATATCTGCATAGTACTAGTAAGACATCATTTGCCTATTGAGTTGGATGCTGTTGAGTTGGAGCCACACATGGATATTTGGTTAAAGCCATCTTTGATTGTGATGTTTGACTCATTCTTGAATAAGGAGCAGAGCACACAATTTCATCATGTTCAAATGTTTGCGCAAGAGTCAGCTGAATCTGAAAATCCAAGATTGAAAAGCAAGAGACGATTTTATCAAGTGATGCATTTCTACTCATGCTAAAAAGAAATTGTAGGATAACACAATTTATATGGTTGTCACATACCAGGGTTCGAACCTAGCCAGTCTATTTTGGCCAGGGGTGGGTAAATAAACCGGAGAGTCTTTTACATTGGAGTTTGTAAGAAGAGAAGGTTCAACACCAATGCTCAAGCTCTTCTCAAGAGACAAGGTCAAGATAGAACAAACACCAATTGATTTGTGTTAGAAGAAAATAATAGCAAAGGTCTTGTACCGTTTCGGACAAGTTTAAACTTGTGAAAAGAATCAACTTAAATTTATTTTCTAAGCAGAACTTTCTCCAACCACCTGTAATATAAGCCACAACACTCGGTCTGTTGTATTTCATACAAGAAGTCCATATTATTCTTGGTTTCTTCTTCGATGGAATGTTTTGATAATCTGATTCATCGTTCCATGGATTATCTTCATTAGAGTTTTCTGAGGCCATGGGGATTTTAACTTTTCGGATTCTGTTTGATTTCTACATTCTATAATTAAACCATTTATACGTTTTGTTCTTTGTTCTAATCTTACACTACTCATTAATTACTATTGTGCATCCATATTGCTCCTCGAAACCACAATAAAATTTATAGTTTATAATCAAAAACAAAAGTAATTCAACCAAATTCAAAGTCTCAACTAAATTTATCTTGGATTTAGTCTCAATAAATGGATGGTTTGGTATTGTACAATTTAGTTCACAACCTTATTACTCTGTTCGTTGGACAGGATACGCGAGAATTACACGACTAATATATTTGTTATTCTCAAGGGCTGAGTTATTCTTAACTCAATAACTTAATAAGGGCTGACGTATTCGTACGTCTGAAATGTAATAAGGATTGAGTTATCCGTAAGTCGATAACTTGATAAGGGTTTAGTTATTCTTACCTTGGTAACTGAAATCGTAATGAAAATTTTTAAAAACCCTTTATTATTTAATAAAGATATCCCTTTAATAAACTTAAAAATTCTAAATGACAAAACGTCAATCAAACCTTTATTCGTGTACATGTTAGTGATTTTTACAAGCAAACCCTACTAGAGGTAACGTAAAGTCGCTAAAAACATTTAAGATTCTGTTTTCTTATTTGTCCTCTTTGATTTTACTTTTTATTTCCTTTTATTTAAAAATTTGTAAAAAAAATTTATTTTTAGCAATTTACATTTTTTATATAAGAAACAACTATTTATTTCCTACGCTCACACATAAAAGAACAAAAGAAATTTCTTTATCAAATTATTTAAATTATCATATAATTGCATTTAATTATTACAATCACTTGTACAGGGCGCAGCAAGTTGGCACTGATCATTGGGTGGCGTGTCACGTTCATATGCGGGAGAGGATGATTGATTGCTACGACTCAATCATTGGACATATAACACCAGAAAGTACGGGTAAAGTGTACATATCTTTTCAACCGTTACTGCAGATGATTCCACGAATGCTGGAAAAATATGTTCCACATGACAAACGAGAACCTACGGGGAATAAAAGTTTTACCTTCCGATGGATGGATGTCAAACACGTTCCACAAAACCATATATGTGGTGATTGTGGGGTGTTTACATTAAAGTTTATTGAATGTCTAGCGCTTGATGTCGTTTTTTATGGTATAAACGATACCAATGTTCAAGGTATTTGGGCGAAAATGGCAGCAGACCTCTTTGAGGACGGAGGATCCTATAAACCCCTCTTGGATTACATTTATGGTATTGGAACCTAATCTTGTATTGGAACTGTTAGAATAGAATATATCTATAAAATACGAATATTTTACGTAAGAACTCTGAAAGAATTGTTAATATCGCAAGAAATTGGCTAAGTATAGAATTGAACATCATTCGGTCAAGTAAAAACGGTAACTCAACCATACTAGAAGCAACAATATGAAATTGATATCTTACAAAACTACGATAACTCAGAAAGAACAACAAAACCATCCAAAACATCACTTCAACAAGAATGAATCAAAGGATACAACCGATATACCACCAGTTTCTGGCATTACTGTTACTATAACTCAGCCTACCGATAATATAACTTAGTCCAAATCTTTTACATAACTCGGCCCATTAAAAAAATACATTTATACCAAACTGCTTATTGAAAACATAACCATTCAAATAAGTCAGTCGCATCATGGAATTAAGTCAGTTACATCGAAAACATAACTCAGCCTTGATATTAAAATAACTCAGCATTTAAGTTAATATAACTCAGTATATCATTAATATAACTCGCACTTGGCCCAAAAAAACCTCTATACCAAACTACTTATTCATTGGTATTCGGACACTCGAAGGTAGAACGAACATACCAATGTCTCCGTGAAAGTCCCCGTACAGGTTCGATTTTCTATAAGCTTAGAAAACCTTGCAAATGTCGAGTATTAGAGACATAATCAGGTGGAGTATCATGCGCCATTGTTTTCAAAGCTTTATTCGAGAATATGTAGCTCAACTGAATATGATGCCTCTGCTCATTCAATTTTTTTTATCATCGAATACCAGTTATTGGAAACAATAAGTACAAGATCCATAAGCTCTCAGTGTGAGATGAAGAATAAGATGAAGAAGATAGATGGAGAAGTTGGTTACCGAAGAAGAATGGGTAAGACTATGTACAATGCAAAAAAAATTCAACACCCTCTCTCTCAAATTTAACCTTCCACATCATTATCCGCAATGGATGATGACACGGCATGGATGCTGACATGGAAAATGACATGGCAAAAAGATAAGTCAGCCACAATACCAACACATAACCCAATCCAATTAAATCAGCCACAAATGCAACGTAAGTCAGTCGCTAGGTGAATGCTATTCTAGTAATTAATCTTTCTCAAATTAATCAGTCGTAATATGCTGGGAAACCATAAGTCAGCCCTTTCGTCAACTAAATCAGCGGTGACATGAATGCTATTCTAGTAATTAATCTTTCGCAAGTAGGTCAGTCGTAAACACGATGAGTTAAACGTTAATCCAGCTCTTGACGGCTGAGCATAGGTATAAGCCGTATTAACATCCAATAAGTCGGCTTCATTAAATAAGCCTACGAAACATAACTCAGCCATCTCTAACCATAACTCATTACAATTTTCAACAAGTCATCACGTCGAAGTATAAGTCAGTTGTAACAGGAGTACATAAGTCAGCCGGAAACGCGTAAGTCAGCCATATTTTCGTATGTCAGCCATAACGTAAGTAGAATTATGACCGTAGGTCAGCCTTTTAAAAATAAATAAGCCAGTTTTTGTAAGTAAGTCGTCACAAGCGGGTGACTTATGCCCGTAAGTCAGCTAATTTCTCTTAACTAAGCTAGCTTTTGTAAGTAAGTCGTCAGGAGCGGGTGACTTATGCCCGTAAGTCAGCTAATTTCTCTAAACTCAGCCGGTTTCAGAAACTCAGCTGCAACGTAACCATAAGTCGTCTCATTAATACACATCAGCGAATTCCTACGTGGCGAATGACATTCTTGTAAATAAGTTTTTTGTCAGAATGTAATAGAATGGTACGTTGGGCAGTTAAAAAATCCAAGTAATAAAAAAAAGATTTGTATGGTTCTAGTCATTTGTACTAAAATGTATGGTAGTTAAGATATCTTCCCTAAATATTATACCATAGTCCCTAAATTGGATTTAAATTATAGACCTTAAGCATTAACTTTAATTGTAGACCTTAAGTAGACCCTAATTGGATATAAAAACTAAACCATAATCCCTCAACTGTTACAAAAACCCTAAATTATATATCACTGTGAAATTAAATTTCAAAAATTATACTCATACATCGTAAATTTGGTACTAATTCTTAATCATAAATAAAAAAAAGACTAAAACTACAATCAAAATACAATTTTAAAAAGAGAAAATGGCTCAAATACCATAGAAAAGTTCCATAATGACTGAAATACCATACATCTTTCAAAAATTACTAGAGTACCTTCGAAACCCTTGTAAATTACGATTCACTCCCTTGCTTAGTTTTCTCTTAATTTGGTTAATTTATAATGAACAAATCCACGTCACTCAACCGTATTCCACATCATTAAACCGTATTCCATGTCAATAAAACATACATTATACATATCAAATTTCTCAGCCGCTCATCTATTTCACTCTGAGTAAAGAAAAACGGTTTAGTGACATAGTTATTGCGCTCGTCGTCTTCTCCGAAATCGTCATCGCCTAAATCTTATTTTGAACCTTCCTCGAAATTTCTAGTAAGTTGCGATTGATTCCCTATAATATATGTTGCGAATGAGTTTGATTATGTTGTGGACGAGTTTGATTTATGTTGTGGCTGAGTTTCATTTCTGTTATGACCGTGTTTGATTTACGTTGCAATTGAATTTGATTTTATTGCAGATCAGTTTTTTTTGTTGTGTCCGAGTTTCATTTTACATATAAATATACAAATATTCTTAAATAAAAACAACAGTTTAGTTTCCCTACTTTTAACCCTGGTCGTCTTCTCGGAAATCGTCTTTGTCGAAATCGTATTCGCCCTTGTCGTGTTCTCCTGTATATTGCAAATGAGTTTGACATATAATGAGTAAGAGTTAGATTATTGTTAAGACTGAGTTTGATTTCTGATACGACTGAGTTTTATATTCTGATGTGACTGAGTTGTTTTACATAGAAGTTGAGTTATATATCTTATGTTAAAAGGCCTAAAATGTTAAAAGGCATGATTTAATCTGACCTCGGAAACATAGAAACGGTTGAGTTATGCTGACCTCGGAAACATAGAAAGGGCTGAGTTAATCTTACCTAGGAAACATAGAAAGGGATGAGTTATTCTTACCTCGGAAACATAATAAAGACTGAGTTATTTTGACCTATGTAACGTAACAAGGGCTGGGTATTTGTCTTTTCAAAATTATATTAGAAACAAAAGCACATGGGCTCAATGTTTATATAACCCTATGTATTTTTTATTTTTCTGTGATCTCACGTCTAATATTCTATTTCTTTTCTTTCAATAAATCTCCTTTCGATTTCATATTTTTTGGCTATCATGTCAGAAAAGTATACGATCACTAGTAGTAGTGCGACGGCTCATAACCGGACAGAAAACATTATTGGTTAACAGAGTGAGTAATGTTTTTAACTTAACGAATGAGCTATGTTTATTTTATGGCTGAGTAATGATTACCATACGACTGAGTTATATTTAGTCGATGACTACGATATGTTTACGACTGAGTAATTTTCGCGACCGAGATATGTGTTCTGGTTTTCGTGATATCACATCAGCTTCAAATAAACGTCATAGCCGCGTTTGGTTAACTTTCCTTTTTATAAATTTTAGTCAACCCTAAACCACAAATCATTGACCCTAAAAACGTTCTAAAACTCGAAAATCGAATGTGAATTATAAAGTGTGTTAACAAAGATCCAAAAATCAATAGGTAACCTATTTTATAATTTCATTTTAACAAAGATCTTTATTAGAATAGAAAGGGTTAAGTGTTTAGGGTTTAGATCTGGGTTAACTTCCCTTTTTATATCTGTTAGTAAACCCTAAACCACAAATCATTGATGAATGTGAATTATATAAAATGTGTTAACAAAGATCCTCTTTTCAATCCAAAGTGAATATTATTCACTTTATTGAATGAGAATTAATAATGCTATCGAGATGTATGTTGTCTTACGGTTACTTTTTAACCTAACATGTAGATTTAGGAACGAGATCTAACTCATATAAAGTTAATCATATACAATGTACTCTAAATAACTCATCAAGAGTCTAACTCGTGTTTTTATATGAGAAAATTATCAGAATAGTAAGGGTTTAGGGTCGGTTTNCGGTTTAACTTCCCTTTTTATATATGTTAGTAAACCCTAAACCACAAATCATTGACGAATG